>JAHDVE020001831.1:0-169426 GCA_022606495.2 Halesus radiatus | reverse complement strand
TTAGCCTTCGCTACGGGGTTACTATCAGGCAGTGGCGGCTCGTGACTTTTGAGTGAGCTAGAGTGCTAAGATTGAAGGGGAACGGCTGCGGTGCCTGTTTCATACAAAACTGAATTTTGGATTGGAGGCCAAAATACCCATCCAAACGGAATGATCTATGTTTTTTAATTAAAGGTTTAGTAAATATCTAGTACGGATGAGAAGTATTTTATTTATTTTTGTTTTAATTTTTTAAGTATGTGCCATGAAAAAAAAACAATTTTACAAACGGCTTAGAAAATTATTTGTGGGTTTATCATACCTTTTAAAAGATATATCTCATTTGCTATGTAAGTATGATTACATAAATAAAAATTAAACATTAAAAAAAAAAGTATTTTTCGGGTCGATATTTTAAATTCTGTATGGCATATTTGTGTTCCATCGTAAATTGGTCGTTTTTAATTTAATTTAAAGTCCACCATAATGCTTATTTTCATATTTTAAATATAAAATTAATTTTATATTTCATTATATTTGTTTAAGTTTGTTCCGAAATTGCTAAAATTTTGAGCAAAACCAACGTCGCATTAGTATCGCTGAGGAGTTGTTGAATGACGTCAACGACGATCCAAATTTTCTCAAAAGGGTCATAACTGGTGATGAAACGTGGGTATATGGTTATGACGTCGAAACCAAGGCCCAATGATCCCAATGGAATACTATATTTTTCAAAAGTAAAAAATCGAAGAACACATAACCTTTCCAATTGTCAAAAACAAACCACTAATCCAAAATGGTTGATAATGCTAACATACGATAAACATATGTGTACCAACATAACAAAAAAATAGATAATCGAATGTACACAGCCCGCGAAAATTCAAAATTCACCTTTGCTTTTGAACAGACCTCGCATGTAGGTTACCGACATACCGACATATGCGCCCTTGGGGTGATTTTACCGACTTTGATTTTTCACAAAAACGGCGGTATACAAATCATCTCGATACATTTGCGAACATCTAACAACCTATAATAAATGTTGTTCTACATCTAAGGCTGCGTATATGGTAGACATGCGAGCCGAACTACGAACACGAAAACTGCACATTTTCGATTTAAAATTTGTAAAGGAACGACAAAATGATTTTCTAAGCCATTATGTTTAGTGAAAAATGTGCAAGAAAATAGAATATGTACACTCCGAAGACCCGAAACTGAAAGTGTCTGTAAATACTGATGTCGTCGAAGGAGTAATATGTACAGGAAATGGAAATTCACAATGGTATAAAATTTTTGGTATTAAATATGCCAAATATGGGTCGTTCAACTTACACGAACATAGAACAATATTTCTATTTTTGAAACTGACAATACATGGTGGAATTCCATTATAATAATATAATAAAACACGCATAAAACTTAATTCCACTTTTATTTTATTTTACCATAACCGGTTTTAGCTTGTTAATAATAATAATAATTGGATGATATAGCGCCGTTTTTTGTGAAAAATCACCTCAAGGGCGCTGTACAAATATTTCTTAACTAATTATGTACAAACAGATACAGAAAACATACTTACCTGGCAGGTCGCTTCAGATGAACACAGTTATATTAGAAAATTTATTTATAGAGATGATAGTTTTACATGGTTATTTGTTGCTTCTTTTCTATTGATGTTACATTTATTAGAAGATTGGTGGCACAAGAAGAGTTGGTATTTATTGAGATACTTATAATTTTTAGGACTGGGAAGTATTCATAAAATAACTCAAAATATCTATAAAATTACCTTAAAAAGCGTAAGAAGCATTTAATAAATATTAACTTTTAATTTTTTATTTACACTTTGGTTATTTACAGTGTTGCGAGCTGTGGACGCATTTGCGCACCGATGCGTGATTTTTTAAAATTTTATTTTAATTTTATTTATTCAATGACTTTAGGTAACTACTAACCGGCTAGCCTAGCTAAGCAATTTACAGGTGAATTTCTTCAATAAAATAAAGCCATCTTCAGACTGGAACTGGTAAAAACGGCGCTATACAAATCATCTGATTATTATTATTAATTATTTGACTAGAACTCTACGCCTTTAATTAAAATTCAATTTTCGAATTAATTGTTAACAATGAATTTAATTGAAGTACTTACCTAAATCGAATACTTTGAATAAAATCAAGAATGAAAGAATTATAGGTACTTTAAATAGGTACCTATGTTTGGAACCAAATTTGATGTTTTTTCTAAAACAAAATTCAATTTTCAAATAAACTCTTTAACTGAATGAATTTTTACCAACAGTTTGATTGTTTTCGTGTATGTACGCATGACGAAATTGAATTTAATTTTTATTTATCAAAATTGCACAGTACATTTTATATGCGTACAAAAATATATTAATAGAATATTGTAAGTTGACAACTCCATGAATACTCTGAATACTCAACGAAAATCCAAAAAGGTCGTAATATGTAACTACGACCGCCTTTAAAAAATCCCGAGCAAGGCCGGGTACACATCAGCTAGTCCGTAATAAATTAGTCTGCTAGAGAAATCATCCGCGCGAGCTGAATTTATCACAGCTAAATACCCACCTACTGTGTGTGATGTAGTATGATGATTTACGTACGAGTGTATTGGTTGGCGAGCAGCTATAGCGATACGATCCTCGTCCCCCGTACCTGATTCCGATTCCCCTTTCCCCCCGCTAACAAAAAAGTGCGAGAGCGACGCAAACAAAAAAATAGGTGAAATTAAACTTGAATTTGTCGCTAACTAAATAGTAAATTTTGACGCAAATTAAACTATTTTCAGCAGTCATTAAAATTTGATTGTATACTTCATCATATTCCTGAGGTAGTATGACGAATATTTTTTTCAAAAATAGTATCCATTTAGTCACAAATATTTTCCAAAGTTGCAGCTAAAAATATGAATAATTTGTCATCTTTCGTGGCTTATATTTTCTAAATTAAAACAAAAATAAAAAAATACTACTAATCCTTACTAGATATTTACTATACCTTTTGATAAAAAAATATCTCATTAAGTTTGGGTGGGTATTTGGCCTCTAATCAATGAGTAAGTTTTGTATGAAACAGCCCACGCAGCCGTTCCTCTTAAGATCTTAATTATTTAGATACGTTTTGAAACAATAAATTTTTGGAATGAATTAAAATTTTCAAATGAAAGTTCCTTTGTTTCTTTGTTTAGAGATAGTGATAGTCATCACAAGGCATTACTTTCACTGTCAAATTAATTATGACACCCAAACGATAAACAATAATTCACAAGTTCAGAACGCTATTCCAAAAAAAAAAATCCCAAGCGAGGCCGGGTGCACATCAGCTAGTAATAGATATATAAACTGTTGATTTCCTGGAAATAAAACGTGTAAATGACTGATTGATTGTATTATTTTATTTATCTTCTGAACGTATAATTCAGGCAGGAAAGTAACAAAATGTTTTTCAAAGAGTGTTTCAGTTGCTCTTATCTGATTATGTACAATTTATTTGATATTTTGGGTAATATCAAGATTGTGTCACCTACATTATAAATACATTTCTGAGAAAGCAGATTTACAAATGATAAATAAAACAACGACATTGTAAACAATATAATTGTTATTTTTGTGGACGCAGAACAGGTTCGCTTGTACCCAAGTTTTATCAAAGTAAAATGATTGCCATCAATTAAAGATGATACATAATAATTGTACCAGACGTAATCTGGCACACAAACGAACTGTATGAGGCGGCTGATCCCGATCTGCGGAGCGGGGCTGGGAGGTGAGAAAGCACTTCCTACCGTTCCCTCTGCAAGGAGGAACGATACTAGCGACAAGACCTTATTTACGACTTTTGCGGGCCTTGTCGGAATCGTTTACGAACAGCAAAATAAAATTTATTATTCGATCCGACTCCCTTACAAATTACAACAATGACAATATAATAAATGTGATGAGAAAAATGGCCGCGTCTCAACATTATGGGAGAGGCGACAACGTCCGATACAATTATAGTTAACAATACAAGTACGCAGAATTTCTCTTTAGTTTTAATCTTGCAAAGAAAAATTAAATTTGTCCAAAGATTAAAAAAAACACGTCGAATTCACTTGAAGCAAAGGATACGGGAATCAAATAATTTATTCTGAGCTCTGTTTTGCACATCCTTTCCTTGCGCCCTATAATTTTTATCCAATTTATAACACAATTATCCCTTAACCATGTAGTCACATCACATCGCAAGAAGAAGTTGAGTGAGTCCGGATAAGTTAATCGTAGTATATTCCAAGGGAAAAGATTTCTAGGACTATCCCCGCCACAGGCGCAGACCAGGTGACGGGAGTCACTGAAAAGGCAAGGGGACGGTTCCAGAATTTGTTCTATATTATGTGCGCTTTGCAAACTGCAATGTCCTGGGAATTCGATTATTACATTAAACATTTAAGGTGGAGTGGAATAATTTGTTAATTTGAAATAATGATAATATTATTACGCAATACGATATAAACATGATGTTTTTAAAGAGAAAAATATGAGATTTATATTTAAAAAAATTACATAGGCTTAGCATTCATCAAAACCAAATTAGAAATTTAATCTTTTTCTGACCGTCCTACGAATGTTTTACAAAATATTGAATATCCTCAAAAATCCTTTGAACGTTTTTCTTCAACGTGCCAGAAAAAAATTACAAAAAAAATTAAAATAGGGTGCGGTTCAAGTTTTTTTAAAAACACTAACATTCATGTTTTTTTTAAAAACACTAACCTTCATGTTTTTTTTAAAAACACTAACATTCATGTTTTTTTTAAAAACACTAACATTCATGTTTTTTTTAAAAACACTAACCTTCATGTTTTTTTTAAAAACACTAACATTCATGTTTTTTTTAAAAACAGTAACATTCATGTTTTTTTTAAAAACACTAACATTCATGTTTTTTTTAAAAACACTAACATTCATGTTTTTTTTAAAAACACTAACATTCATGTTTTTTTTAAAAACACTAACCTTCATGTTTTTTTTTAAAACACTAACCTTCATGTTTTTTTTAAAAACACTAACCTTCATGTTTTTTTTTAAAAAACACTAACCTTCATGTTTTTTTTAAATGCGGATTGAAAAAGTTTGGTAAAATTTATTATAAATAATCCTCTGGAAGAAGATGATAATTATTTTTTTCCAGTTTTTAAAAGTATTTTGAGATTTTCAAATCGCCATTTTATTCAGAATGTTCGGTTTATAAAACAATGTCAGGTGCTGCTAATAATATTCTGTGGGGCGCGAACGTGAATTAAAGTTTTTTTTTATTACTACAGATGTATTCATTTTAAATTTGGGCGTAAAAATTAGTTATTTTCAGTTATAAATATCACATTTATCAGAAGGTTCATAGGAGTTGGCGGTGTAATGGCCAGAACAGTTGCTTACCATTCAGTGGATCAGGATTCGATTCCCTGTCGGGCTAATGTTTTATTTTTTTATTATCATTTTTAAATCTTATTTGAAGTATGATGTATTTGTAGGAAGCAAGGTTTTTGTGAAAAAACAATTTCGGATAAAATACAAGATTTTGTATGTAATTTGTGAGCAATTTAGTTCTATTTAATAAACATTTTTTTTATTTTTTAAAACAAAATGTTTCATTTACAAAGTTATGGACAACTTAGTTTTACTGCGATAGATAAAAATATTTTTGGAGCAACGCGGTTTCTTTTGCACCGAACTTACACATCACATGCCATTTTCCGTAAAACTGAGATAAAAAAAAAATGATTGATTTTTCGTTACGTTGTATGTACCCAGGTCATTTAATTTTTGCTTCGTTGCACGCATGCGCGCGCTGGTACTACCATTGGTGTAATGGTCAACATAATTGCCTTCCGATCGGTAGATCAGGGTTAAATTTCGTTCAGGGTTAAGTCTCACGGAGAGTAGGACAAATTTAGCATATATTTAGAATATGTATTCCGAGTTACATATGTTGTGTAAATAAAAACCATTTGTATACTGACATCTTGCAAATTACGAGGAAATTTTTTGAAGATGGAATTATCTAGAAATTCCTACTATAAACCACTGTAGCTAACAGATGACGTTAATGCAGTTTTGTATTAATTTTAAAGGAGTTTATCATTTCTCGTTAATGGTTTTGGATGAACGCTGTTAGATAAGTTATTTTTTTTAAATAAGTTATTCACATGTAAATAAATTATACATATATTAATGACTTTTCGGAATAGAATGAGCTTGGTTAACCAGTCTCGGAAGAAACATTGTCTAGTGATGGGGATATCGGATTTGAACACGGAAAAAAATAAAACAATAAATGCCCGGGTTACCGGCAATGAAGTCTTAAAACCCTACTCCTTTTGTTTTTCTTTTATTCTCGTTAATGTGCAATTTACAAAAACCCTATTCAGACATATACTTTAAATAGGTATGACGAAAATAAAGGCTCATGCCAAAATGAAGATCTCTAGTTATGTAGATTTTCTTGCTCTTTTGATATTTGTACTTCACATTTGATTATTTATACCCCTAGCTTATTCTAAATTATTTTATATGTTACTATAATATATTAATATACTCCATAGATTACTTCTAGAGATTTTTCTATGTATACATAACCTCTGGGAGTCACTTGTCAGAGCAAACACTTGTCAAACCAGTCTCAACTGAGATGGTCAATAAATCTACTTTACATTAACAAGTGCTTTTATTATAACACCTTATACAACAATATAGTATTCTAAATTGTCCATGTAAGGGAATCCGCTGCTCAAGAATATTTTATATCATAGTTTTAATTTGCATATATACTAAAATAACAGATACACTATGTGGTATATCTGTTATTTTATAAATATATTGGGTTAGGTTAGTTAGTATAAAGTGACTTGAGGTGAACCTTCACAAAACTGCGCTATAGAAATTCACTCTTATTATTATTATTTGTACACCGTACATACTTGTTCGTTATTTATTGTGTTTATACCAGTATTTCCCAAAATGCTTTGGTTGACGTTTCTACTCACATGAAAACATGCTATTTTCTATCGATTAACCAGTTAAATATTGTTAAACCGAACACATGTCATACATTTATTGTCTATATATGATTGAAGCACAGACAAAAATAATTTGTCAGTTCAAGTGAATATGTCGATAAATCGTCATCCGACTTACTTCAATTTTCTTTTTGAGAATACATTATAACATAATTCAATTTAGAGCAGTTCACTAAAATAACCGCACTTAACCTATCATTTTAAAATAATTTTCATCAGAGTAAGCAAATGTGATTATACCGCTCAATTTGCAACGAGAATTGTCTACATAATGCCGGTATCAATCTGAACCCTGGAACGAAGTTAGTCGGATGCAAAGCATTCAATAATTGTGCAAACATTGACTTGAGCGGATTATAAGTGCCGCCCGGAGCCTACAGTCTATAGCCGACAGCCTATACGGTAGAGCATCAGCTAATAGTCACCAATTTGGAGTCTAGGGCGGGCCGCCCACCGTCGCCTCCAGCCGCCCTAGCTATCTTGTTTGTCCACCTGCAAATACGAAATAATTGAGTCACTCTCGTTTTGGGGTTAGCTTTTGGATACTTCAATAATAAAATTGTTTACGTTTTTAATTTGTAAGATTTAAATGCAATTTATAGTTATTCGTTTCAGCGAGAAGATGAAAAAAAGATAAACATGTTCTTTCAAGGTAAATTGCTTTAAACAAGAGTTTTTCCAATTCACAGAAAAGGATTCATTTTATTGGGTCAAGTTTTGGAAAATAATTATTCTAGAATCGAATTAATAGCCCCTTTCTAACTAACCCTTCATTTGTAATTTCTATTCGTTTATTTAAAGTAATCGTACAAAACTTAGGTCCATATTTAATAGATTTACTACCCGACTTCGCCAGCCACAAAACTCTTTTTCTAATAAAATTAATAAATATTGAGAAAACAGTGTCTTGTTTTATTTTGTGAATGCTAAATAGTTACGTTGACTTAAAATTCAAGACAGAAAAATACTTGTAAATTTCACGTCACTAGATCATAACGTTCGGGAGTTTTTATTTTTACTAATCTGACATTTGTCTACTTGTCACTGTGTCACGTGGATACTGTGAGAACCACTCCAATCCAATCAAATAAAATACTTTTTATGTATTTATTTTCACAATTATGTACATCGAATTTTCTACAATTTTTAAGAACTATTCTATAAGTGCCACCCTTGGGATGATTTTTCACAAAAATAGAGCAGTGCAATTATCTAATTATTATTATTTATGTTAACTATCCCCAGTAACGCCGGGTACAGATCAATATCATAATAGGGTATTACTTTCCTTACACTGTTCTTAATAATGACAATTTTCGGTATGTGTGTGCAAGGTATCTACGTGGTGTGAGTGCACAGTGCACACTGAACGGATAATCCCTAGAAGTGTGATTTTTTAAAATATGAATATCGCACAAGAGTCCCAACTGCTACCAACCGTCTGGGGCCAGTGAGACTATGGCATTCCCAACAGGGGAATGTTGTGAGGCTACAGGTATTGGGGAGGGGAAGGAGAAGGGGAAGAGAAAGGTAAGGAAAATACCTGGCTATTAAGATCTGGTCACCAAACACGGCTACACACCATTACAAGCAACGTTTCAATTCTGAATGGTGGTCTCTCACCAGGGCGATACTGAGAGTATCTTCCACTATCATATATACCGATTTCAAACAAACCGAATCTTTTCGATTCACATAAGACCTTTAATCTTCAAGCCAATGAAATTGAGTATCTGTCCAAGAAAGAAATTGATTTTTGAAAAAGTTTGATCGTGTTGCACCCGAAGTGAGAAAAAAATGATATTACTTTGGGGAAACAAAACACTACCAGTTTATCCCTTCAGTGGAATGCACTGTGCTGTCCGGGGGTGAATTTGTCAAAACAGAAAATTTTATTAACAAACGTGACATGGCGCGCTGCCGCTCACCAAGATTAATAGTTCAGAAATTGAAACATTGAACTGCTCTTTCGGTGTCTCTTTGACGTTTTATGTCATTAACACTCACAATAATATATATAAATTTTACGTTTTATGTCATTAAAACTCATAATAATATATACAAATTTTACGTTTCATGTCATTAAAACTCATAATAATATATAGAAATTTTACTTTTTATGACATTAACACCCATAACAATATATACAATTCTGGCAAAAAATATCGGAATTTGAATAATATTCAATTAATATACGACATGTAGCCTTGGTAAAAAAAATGTTTTCTACACATCTCAACTCCGTGGCAGAGCTGTAGTAAGATCCTCAGCTTTGATGTCAGAGGTCGTGGGTTCAAAATCAGATTTAAAAAAAAAAACGAAGGTCCCGGTGGAAGACTACACTTTACAGAATTGAAGTGTTGCCGTAATAGGCTTTAGCTATTTTATTTTAGAAACGAACAGGTTGTAATATTTATGAAGTTTTTTAAATTTAACATGTATGAACTGAACCGATAGTAGGTTTTCACTAAAGTGAAACCTATGTTCAGTAATCGGATCTGGATAGTTAGTTTCTTTTTCAAATTTTCAATTCAAATCATCTTGCCTCTACCTCCTTTTCGTTATCCACCCAACAGTCTCCTAAATTGGGGATGCCAAAGTTACATAGGTTCCGGTTAATATAAAGTATTGGTTTCGAGTGTACTAAGTAGTCTTAGTAGTAGTTAACAATCTAGTCTCCTTTAATGGAAGCAATCTTCCAAACTAGCCCTCAATTGATATGCTTGGTGTAACCTTAAGTGACCAGCTCAGGTATGGGGGCTCCATCGAAGCCAGAGGAAAATTAGCCTCTCAGAAGCTGGGCATATTGTACAGAGCCCGCAGATACTTTAATGGTACACAACTGCTGATCCTGCACAAATCGCAACGTGCCCCACTGTAGAATTTGGCAGCCACCTCTGGTCGGGAGTCCCAAAATATCTGAAAAAAAAACCCTTGACGCGTACCTAACATTGGCACACGGTTGATATTTGTCACATGAGAACGGGTCGCTTCTACGACTCGTTCTCATGTTCAACAGCTCGGCTGTGGAATGATCTGTCGGCCTCTGTGTTTCCTCCATCCTACAACATGGGTCTCTTCAAGACCCAAGTTCACTCCTTCCTATCTTCTAAAATACCCCTTACACAGCATCACCAAAGATGATATAGGCCTTGACGGAAATTATTTCCCTCAGGGTCTCGTGTGTGGAGTTACCGTAAAAACAAAAGTAAGAATGAAAGATTTATGAAATAAATTATGTGATTTTCTTAGAAGGAAACCAATATAACCAATTAAAATTCTACCTATGTACATACCGTAGAATAATGTGTTTACCTGTAAAATATTGCACACCTAGTTCCGTTACGAGAGATACGAGTAGGCAAAGCACAGACTGCGCCGAGAGTTTCAATAGAGTCACGTAGACGATGCATCACACAACAGCGGCATGTGTTCCGCTGTTTTCTATTGGCAAACAAGATATCCAGTTACTAATGACAACATCATTAGCCACTGCCATCGCTGGCAACTTTGTCGCTTCCGCGTACCGCGTTCATAATATACTGGCATTGTGGCCTTTAGTGGATTACAAACTCATTTTAACACGATTTGTGGCGAATACCGAAACATTTTGGTTTGACGGTCTCCGTGGTTGAGAGGTTACGATCCTTGGCTACGAATCGGGAGGTCACCGCTTCATATCCCGGCATGTGCAAGTAAATTTAATTCGATTAAATTGTGTTATTGCACAAATTATCCATTTAAATAATATGTAGTATATTTGCGGTACGTTCCAGAGTGGTAGATACTGTCAGTATCGCCCTGGTGAAAGACCACCAATCAAAATAGAAACGTTGCTTGAAATGGTTTTTGGCCGTGTTTGGTGATCAGATATGAATAGCCAGATACTTCCCCATCTAGCATTAGTTATAGCAACACTGTTCACTGTAATATTTTAAACATTTTATTTAGATGTAAGCTTATTTTTTTGTTCAAGCTACACACGAAAACTCTACTATACGACAGCCACTGAAGGCGCTAGAAAGGGGCATGGAGCGGTGAGAGGGGCACAGTTTGATATGCTTGTGTAAACTTAAGTGACCAGCTCAGGTATGGGGGTTCCATCAAAGGCAGAGTAAAGTTAGCCTCTCGGAAGCTGGGCGTACTGTACATAGCCCCCAGATACTTTAATAGTACACAACTGCTGACCCTGCACAGATCGCAAATGCGCCCCGTTGTAGAATTTGGCAGCCTCCTCTGATCGTGAGCACCAAAATATCTTAAAAGAACCCAGAAACGGGCGGTCCGATTGATAGATTCGCCTATCCTAATAAACGGACTGCAATCTTTGGAGCCTATACGTTAGGTGGAATGCTGTTATTATCCTATCGGTATTTTAATGGAAGATGCTCTGAAGAACTAGCGTCATTGATCCATTAGGCACATACCATATGCACAGTCGTGAAACATGCCAAATTTGCGTTTGTACACGGTTGACATTTATCATATGAGAACGGGTCGCTTCTACGACCCTTTCTTGTGTTCAACTGTTCAGCTATGGATTGATCTACCAGCCTCTGTGTTTCTTCCCTCATATAACATGGGTATCTTCAAGAACCAGGTTCACTCTTTCCTATCCTCTATAAGCATCCCCAAAGATGACATAGGCCTTAAGGGAAATGTGTAAAGTTACTTTAAAAAAAAAACAAAAATTTGGCTGGAGAAGGGGCAGATTAACAATGAAATACTGCTCGTCTAGCAGATCAAGGAATATCATCTATGCCACGCCCATACATTTTATACATTATAGTACCCGTCTGTGACGACTGTATGGGATTGTATGGCGAGCGATATCGTAAGATAGACCACGCTTATTAACATTAATATCATAAATATATTCCTCACGTGGGACAGGCCATAGTTATTAAATAATTTGGAGCAAAATCAGGGATTCTTCTTATAAAACTGAACCCCATTAAACGCAATACTTTATTTTAGCTGACAAGAATGAAGATAAATATGTTTACTTCACTTGCTGATTTCTCAATATATTTATTTTTTAAAAATTATTTTTAACTTATTGAAATATTTCCCCATTGTAATATTTAATCATTAAAGAAGATAATATTAATCAACCCTAAAATGACGCACGAAACCAAAAAAAAAAAAACACAAAAAATAAAAAGGTATCAGTCGCATCTGGGGAATGAAATCAGGACCTATATCTTATCGGGAAAATCTCTCTACCGACTGAGCTAATGAGACCGGTTTACTTTATGCCATCTTCATCGATATCATACCTCAACATCAAGACTTGTCATCATTATCCTCTATTGAAACCCATCCCATATAATAGTTCTACCACAGATGCGACTTTTTTCGGTTTCGTGTTTCATTTTAGGATTGATTAATTAATTTCTTCATTAATATTGAAGTTATTTTATATTTCGCCATATGGCGCCCTAAGGAAGTCTTGTTAAGTATGCAATTTATATCTTTAATTAAAACTAATAAAGGTTACTGAATATCATATATGACTGTGCTAATGTATATGGATAACGTTGACCATTGAACTTTGAATTTTGAACGTTGACCTTAAATATTTGAACTTTAACCATTTACATTTGAACTTTGCACCATGACCCCTCAGTTTTAACAATTGAAATTTGATCTTTCTCATTTGAGCTTTTGACGGTTGTATTTTAAACTACGATTTTTGACCTTCTATAATTGAACATCAATCTTTAAAATTCGATGTTTGCGTAGGTATTGATAAATGAACTCTAACCTTTGAATTTTGAACCATTTCCCATGAAATTTGACCTCTCACTTTATATTTGAACCTTGAACTGCGATTTTTTACCTATGAACTGTGAGATCTGAACTTCGCATTTGAAGTAACCTTTTTATTATTTTCTTTGTCTTTATCTGTTTTGCGTTTTCATTAGAGATTTATCAATATTGTCTTCAATGATTAAATATTACAACGAGGTTTATAGACTTCATTAAGTTTTAAAAATAAAACGGTATATTCTTCTAGACTTAATTTCTCTACTTAAAAATGTCTCATATAAATAAAAATCGGATAGGTATATCCAAGAATTTATCTAGATTGCAAATTAATTCGGCTAGAATTTTCCAATCACACAAAAACATACCAATCAAAAATTATTTGAAGATGACATTAGTAAATCTTAAATTGAGGTATGACATTGATAAACATGACGGAACGTCATAAGGTATTTTTAGCTCAGTGGTTAGTGTTAGTCACGGTAATACAGAGGTGTTGGGTTTCATTTTTCTGTATCGTATGTTCATATGAGATTTGTTAATGTTATCTTCAATTATTAAAAATAATACATAAATTCGACTTTCGAATTTAAACACATTTTTTGTATTATAATTGAACCCTGAACTTTGATTTTTTTACCTATGAACTTTAAAATGTGAATTTTAGGGTTTAAATATGTTTTTTTTTTAACTTTGATATTTGGATTCGTTTTAAATTTGAAATTCGAATTTACTGCAATTCATATCATTGTTGCGATTGATGACACAGTTGCAAATTCGTGTTAGTGTTCCGGATTATTGTTGCAATTGACGCAATATTTACTATTATTGCTGTTTATACATTTTCGCTGTAACATGTATGCATGTCCGTACATAAATATATATATGTACTTTATAGGATGTGTGCAATTGCATTAACCCCACCCTCAAGAAAGAATAAAATAAATTATTTAAAACTACTGCTCGGAAATAAGCGACGATTGAAGTTTTTAACCACCCCAGCAGCTCCAAGAAGCGTCTTTCACCGGGAGTCTACGGAAATCTCCATCTAGAAGTTTCCCGTGTGAAGTTGTCAGTTAGCCAAACCAGGCGTGAGGTCGAACACAGAACAGCGAGGGCCTAGCGCCGAGCAGGGGAACCTCGACAGGAACTTGCATTTTTAAAGCAGTTTACACCTACTTCCCAGATATCGTCCCTGAAAGTTTCAACTGGAAAATCTAGAGGGAAATCTACTTAAAGCTAGCAGTGATACTTATAACTTCACTGATCTTATTTAAAATTATATTTATGTTAACTACTACTTACCCTTTACTCTTAATATTTACGTCACTGTGTAGAGGCAAAACATTTTCCAGGTAGGCAACCGTATTATACTTACGTCATATTCTACTCCACTGAGGTAAAACATATTTTTCATGGCATTTGTCATCTTAGGGGATGCTGTGTGAATGAAAAATATTTTTTAAATGAAGTTTCGTGCAAGGTATTTATTATACTATAACATTCATATTTAAAATCAATTACGTACTGTGAATCCGGCACATTTCGTACTCACTTTGAATTTCATTTTCCTTTCGGTAGATTTCAACAAGCTTACCTTTTTATTGAGAGTTTGAAAAAAAAACATCGTCCAAAAAATGGGATTTGATCCTATTTTTTGACAGTGAAGTGAATATTTGATCTAGTGAATGAATTGACGTCATTCACAAATAGTTGATGGATTGTTCACGTTGCAACGCTAGCGTTTACTCTCTGAGTATTTTTGTTGCTCTATTAAACACACCACTTACTTTCCAGTTGAAAACAAAGATCGAAAATTAGTAGTTGAGAAAAACTAGTATGAATTTAATTTTTTTTTACCAGATTAGCCGTGTAAAATGTCTGCTTTGAAGGAATATCATCATTATAAATGAATATCACTTTATAGTTAAGGACATAAGTCAAAACTTTGGAATTCATAAAAACTAGTATAAATTTTAGAAAAATAGATATTATTTTAAGTTAACCAGTACAATTTAAAAAAAAAATATTTCATTCATTAGTTCGTAGGGCTTTTACAATTAAATCACTGTTTTGAGGGGATATCATCCATCATTTGAGTTTCCCGCCGCAGTTTTGCATAAATTTCGCGCCTTTTCTGCGAAGTTTTCCGCCAAAAAGGCAAATTGGGCTCGAACAAAGCTCCCAAACAGAACGGTGTGGCCTTTTGTCTTTTTCCTTTTGCTATTTTTTTGTCAAGACTGGCGTTGTTACCACCGCACGGGACGTAATTGTTCTGTGAAAGATAATACTTGTGAATGAGTTTTTTGCATTCCGTGTAGGGTTTATTACTGAAAATTAGCACGCTCGTAAAAGACTTTGAGAGGAGAATGTAACGTTGTTTGGCGTCCAGTGTAGTGGAATAAATATTTTTTTAGAACTTACTAATTGAATGGTATTGTGATCATTTTTATGCCACATACTAATGTTACAGCATTTAGTGGTATAAAATAGATATAAGTAGGTAGTAGGTACTAGCGAAAACATGGGGTAACCTTATTAACATTATCATATTATATAAGTATAGGTGTGGATTCAGTTTGGACTCAAGTTTTTGAGAATAAATAGATGATATAATTCCGTTGGAAACAGAGTAAACAGTATTTATTTATCATAAGCCTAATGAAACGGTCACCGAAATATTACAAGATTTATTAATTGATAAACTAAAGTTCTTAAAAACTTAAGATAAGATTTTTGTGCATAGCGCAAAGGGTAACAATTATTTTTATAAACAATAATTATTAGCCTGAAACACTAAATTAACTTGGCGGGTTTGCGATAAGCCGACGTAGCTCAACGGTAGAGCATCTGACCGGCAATCAGAAGGGTGCAGGTTCGAGTCCTGTCGGCGACATTTATCTTTTCTCGGAAGGTTTTTTTCAATTTGGATGAGTGTTTCAGGCTAATAATTATTGTTTATAAAAATAATTGTTACCCTTTGCGCTATGCACAAAAATCTTGTCTTAAGTTTTAAGAACTTTAGTTTATCAATTAATAAATATTTGACAAGTCAAAGCAATTTTCACCAATAAAATGTAGACATAATTTGTCTCGACGCCATCTATTTGAGGGATTTAGCCGTTACAAGCCTTTCTCATACTAATAAAGTTGGTTGTTTAGAGGTGAAAATATAATAAAAAAACAGTAATTATTGAATGAAACACTAGTATATATTGATTAACTTGGCGGGTTTGCGATAAGCCGACGTAGCTCAACGGTAGAGCATCTGACCGGCAATCAGAAGGGTGCAGGTTCGAGTCCTGTCGGCGACATTTATCTTTTCTCGGAAGGTTTTTTCAATTTGGATGAGTGTTTCAGGCTAATAATTATTGTTTATAAAAATAATTGTTACAAGATTATTATATTTAGAACAAATCACACATGCACTGTTAAAGAGAAATGGTAAAAAATATGATTAAACAGGTATTCCGATTCATACGTGTGTTGAAACATGAAATATCCGGTTACCGTTTCACGTAGTGTGAAATTAAACAAAAGTTTTATTTGTAGAAAAATTAAATAAATAAAAAAATTATACAATTTTAATAATAACTATAACAATTAAGTTAAAAAATTACAGTTATTATTAAAATTGTAAATAGTGTTTATTTAATTTGCTATAAAGCTGATTTATGCAATTAAAAAAATATTTATTCTAAAATGACAATTATGTGACAAAAGATAGATATTTCTGCGTAGACGTGAAGTTTATTAAATAATTCAGGCAACGGTCTAAAATCGTGACTCCGCCAATCCTCGAAACAATCATAAACTCAATCCTCTCACAGTTTCACCTGAACTTTCCCAAGCAACAACAAGAGTACAGGGGACATTGGCAGCGTTATACCAATTCCGGGACCTAACTATCCGGACTCGCACGGAATAATGTGTCTACTGTGTACATCACACCGCTTTGTTTCACAGCCGCCAGGTGGAGTGGGTTAGTTGCTTGATGGGTGGAGGGTGGATTGTGGGTGGCGTGGAGAGGGGGGCTCAGTTCCAATCAGATATTGAATTAACCGCGCGGCACGCGGCCCGAATACCGAACGCACCCGCCTACAGGGGCCCGAACAAATGACTAATTTTCGAGACGACTTATTTGGTGCCGCAGTCCGCATCGTAAGCAGCGCTACCTGCACGATACATCGCGGTAGGCGCTGCGTTAAAAATGCGGAAAAAAAAGCATCGTCCAGTAATAACAGCTGCACTTTTATGCTGCTGTTTTATCAATATAAATCTAATTCCTATACCGTTTTTATGTAAAAGACTAGTTCCCGTGGTTTTATTGAATGTGTGGTCTGATGAGATTAGGTAGTTAGAAAATTTACATTTTAGACAACTTAGAAGTACTGGAAATTAAGAATTTTATAAATTGATTATCAGATAACCTACTTAATAACCAAACAAATTTATCCTATAGTCCGATTTTAAACATGTGTCCACTGAATCCTTCCACTTCCATCAATTATTAACTTCTTATACCTCTGTTATGTTGCCTCACTCACACATTTAAGTATGATTATGTAATCAAGTCTATTCTCTACTAATAATGGCTCTGTCTTGTACGAGCATAAATCATTATAGGATTGTCTTATTGACTTCGTTATCTCCCCATTACACTGTTGTATTTACTATATATTTGTAATAATACATATATATTTTTTGTTTTGAAGAGTTTAATCCACTATGTACAGATGTTATTTGTTAATATTGTTGTCTCCCGCTTACACATAATACTTTCCAATTGTTGTACCCCTCTAATATTTTATTCTCTTTTCTGTCTTTTTTGTAATACATCTGTCTCGCTCTATTGTTTTATGTATCTATATACATACGGCAACTCTGTATTATTATTTAGTTACTGTATTTGCCCAGACAAAGCTTGATTTTAACCATCCAGGGAGCCAAGTCTGTATCTTTTGCGTTAGCTAACTCAAGTTAAACCCCTTATAAACAGTGCATGTCAAAAGTTTGGTAGTCCGTATCACGTTAACAAGTTATATTTTCAGTTTACGTTAAGAGATAAATCCGTAACGCAAACGCAAAAGACGACGATTCGTTTATGAAAACTCTCAAAATGTGTTGTTTATTTGTGATTTAACTTGCGTCAGCTAACGCAAAAGATACAGACTTGTCCCCCAGGTTGTCGTAAAAATAGAATATTTTTTTGGTTTATAAAAAAGTCCTTGTTTTATTTAATATGAGGTCAAACTATAAAGTGATTGTTTTTTTACGAATATAAACAATTTGTGGTTTTTTTCACATCTAAATTAAGTTAGCTTCGCTCGGGATCCTTCATACGTACCGTCTGCTGATCATCGAATCAATGATATGCGTGAATTTAATTTTTCGGCATTTGAACGATCCCCATTAAATGCCGACTTTCGGCCCGTTTCAGTTTTAGATAAAATTACGATCAAATATTAAGCATAACGGTCGTTTTGTTAATTGACTCGAGATGATCGATGTTAATATAATTTTTAATACTTCTTCCAGGCAGACATGACGAATGAGTTAGACAAGTATCTAGCAAAAGTTGAACACTAATGAAAATGTCCAGATATAATATTAATAGTAGGAAATGATTTCATACACTTTATTTTGCCATTTCGACAGTTAAATTGTTTATTTGCTAGTTGAGAAAGCATGTTGTCCTTGTTTGGACGGTCTGAATAAAGTATTGACGTTAATATTGTCAATATTATTGATCGTTTTCGGGGCGCTGTATACTTTAATACGTATCACAATTGATTGACAAATGCGATGAAAGTTGAAAAACCGCAAACAAAGTCTAATACATAATTAACTGAATCTGTCTGATAAAAAACTAAGTTCTTTGGAAATCATCACTTCGTATCGGTGCGGCCATCATTAGGCTTGATGCTGTTCCTCATCAAATTCCAATAGTATTAAACACTTTCACTCCGGCAAAAAGAAACCATTCAAAAATTGAAACCCCACAAAAAACATTATTTACTCGTTTTTCCAGTGCGTACTAGGGCAGACATTAGCTGGCAAATATGTAAGCAAAACCGCCCATCGGAGAAGGGGTGGGAGGAGGGGGGAGGCAACAGGCTATATTATATCTAACTGGAGAGGGTAGGGGTAGTACAGGGTACAGCCTCGCGCGGCTCCATCACTCGCCGCCGGAGATTTCCCATCAGCGCCGAGAGGGGGTTGAGAAATGGAAAAAAGAAAAACAAAAAGCTGACGTCGTGGCAAATTACTATTCATAACGCCGCTCAAGTGTGTGACATGTAAATTATATCTCCGATCTCTAGTCCTGACTGGCTTTCCTCGCCCTGACTAGGGCTGCCAGCTCTATCCATACTTCTTATAATTACATTAAAGTACAGACTAAACATATTTTAACATTGAAACAAAGCTGGGATTGAAAGTCGCACAATTAGGATAATTCCTATTTTTATGTTGACAAAAAAGAATTATATTAAAAGAGTTATTTACGATAGTAAAATTGGTTTTCGATTTCTCCAAAAAATGACAATGTTAATAGCTTTCAAAGTGATAATACAAACACCCATGACGTCTCGAGATTCAGTGCGATTCACAATTCGAATGGCAATAGCGCATACTGCCGCTCCAGTCATTTTATGTACCATGACGTCACACATTTATCGGCCGGCCGAGGCCGTCGAGATTCTTCTAAAATATCTACGTTTTTTTGTTGTTTAGGTATATCTTTAGTAAGTAGTAATAAGTTCTGTTCTCAGCAATCGAATTAATATGATACATTTGTAAATGAAATAAAATTTCGTTGTAGGAGACAACCTCATTGGAGTTCCGATTAGAGATCGGAACAACACATGGATTGTGTGTATTGGTGAATATTTATTACTAAGGTGGTGTCCTTGAAAAGCATGACTAAGAAAGAGCCCTTTTTTAATTCAATAGGAGTGGGTAGGTGGTGCAGACCCAATCCATCATATACATGAGTTATACAATTTATTACGAAAAGAAAAAAAAAATAGAAAAATAAGGTTTTTTCTTGCTTTCGCCTACTAATTGTATTTAGCGTAAAGGGAACAACAATAGTATAAACGTTAATCCAATTTGAATTTTAGAAAAGTTCAACAGTTTTTTTTCTTTATTATATTAAAAACGAACTTTTTCAATTTCACAAGATTTAAAAAAAATATATATATTTCATGTTGTATGCAAGCAACGCATATGTTAGAGAACTGTGTTGGCATCAACATTCATTGTGATACCTGTAAAAAACAGCAAGGAGGTACCTTATATGGGAGAAAACTCCACTAATATCTTTATTTTTTAGAATGCTCTGTTCTTTTATCTTTTGTTAAATTATCGAGAAAGACATGAGGCAATCGCGAGGATTAAATATTTAAGATTATTATTACAAATTAATGGTTTAGTGGAAGGAGATTAATAAAAAACATTTTATTTTTCTTATCTACATTTTTCTAATACATATTGTATAATGGTACCTTAGAACGGGTCTCCAGTGACCCACGCAGTGAACACCAAAGAAAAGTAAATAAAAAAAAATCCACATCATTGATTGTTGGAAAATGAAAATAATGAATGCTACGTAAGATTTCTGTTGAGAATTTTGACATATGGATAAAGGCTTTATTTACTTAATTATGATGACTATAGGTCTTTGTGCATGAGATAGGAGGGCGGTCACTCGGCCGATGGAATATGTCTGCAATTTGGGATTCGGGTATGGGGTATGAGTAGCCGCGCTCTGGGAACCATTCGTTGGATAACCAACATCTCTGCCATAGGTCATCCCAAGTTTTTTGCTACGTTTAGTTACTTAGCAGGGGTGCTCGGGTTCATGGGTGGGATTTGTCTAGGTCTTGGCGGTGATGGGCCGGATCGGGTGAGGCCGGTTGAGGGAGACCCCCTGACCTCTCCCGCCGGAGTCTCTCAACCCATCGTCTTGCACCGCAGTGGGATTGATAGATTAATATGATCGTCTCTTTGACCCCCAGATTTCTAAGCGCCCTCATACCCCTTTCTTTCTCAGAAAATCATCTACTTTATTTCCTTAAAATGACCCTCCACACGGCATCCTCAAAGTTGACATAAGCCCCGAAGGAAATTATTTTCCTCAGGGCCACCTGTGTTGAGTCAACGTGAAAAAAAAAAATAATAACGTCGTTCTATTTGTGCGATTACTTGGCTGGAGGTGTCAACCTGACATTAGTTTCTTTGATGATACTAATCCGGTTACATAGCCCCTTTTCCAATACAATCAGTTTCACTTCAAATCCTGTTGTTGTAAAAAAACATTATTAAAACAATGGGGCCGAATTCGAATAAAGAAAAAAAGATTTGATGCTTATATTCCTAATCCAAGAAGACATTTATTTTGTATAACGCGTTTGTGCCAGCCCTATGTTCCTCCCTTCTTTTACCCACCCCTTTTCCCACCCGACTCATGACATTGCATAATAATTTATTGTAATTCTGTCTTACCATTAAAATGGGTTTCCATTCCTCATCATCCGTCCTAAGATGGATGGAGTTCAGAGGGCGAAAAGCAAACGAATGTCTTCCGTGGGGTTTTATAATTGATTCTGCTGAAATTTCTCCCAAAAATATTGGATTATTCGAAAAAAAATCTCTTATTTTCTTTTGTCTTTTTATTTTGGTAATTAATATTTGGCTAATGCAGAAATGGAAAATTAATTAAGAAAGTGTAATAGTTAAATTGGTAGAAATATTAATAATATTAAGAAAATGCAAATCTTATTTGATATTTTAGTTAGTTTTTTTTAAATAATTTATTATTAGAAGAACCAATCTAAGATCTGTTGAATATTTGGAGTCTTCAAAATACAAGAAAATGGTAGCTGGCGAACGAGGTACGAGCTCTATCATTATTTGGAGGACCTTAAATAACAAAACTCGTAAAACTGGGATAGTGCATGGACATATTGTAACAATGAATGGGTGGTGTTGACCACCAAAGGGCTTCTTTGTAATAGTCTGCAAGTCAAAGGATTGTTGCTTAATCTGAAAATGGGTTTCTGACCATATGTGGAGGATTTTTTAAGTGTATTTATTTTTAAATTAAATATAAATTTAACTTAATATTGACATGAGAAAGTTCTGCAAGCATTTTTTTGTAACAGCTGTTTCGGCGTTCTAGGTCATTTTCAAACTGTGGTTAGTTAACGTTGAGACGACTTATTTATATGATTCTATTTACCCCGTAAAATAGTGCGTAAAATGATTTATTACCGGTAAAACCGATTAACTGAGAAAATAATTGTGAAAATAGATTCTCTATTCCGTGAGGATCTCAGAAATTTCCCGGATTAAATGTCAATGTTTCCTCAATTATTTTATAATGAGGTGATTGCTATTGAATTATTTAAATATGTTATATTGTTCAGGTCTTGTGAAAATACTGAGAGGTGGGGAATAAATAATACGGGGTATGGGGAATTAATGGGGAATCAAATCGAATCGTATAAATAAGTCATCTAAACGTGGCACCATAGTTTGAAAATACCCTTGAACGCCGAAACAGCTGTCACATCAATAAGAAACTAAAATACTTGCAGAACTTAGTAATAACATCACTAAATTTGATTTACAATGAATTAAATGGAATTCTACGAATTAAACATGAAACAATAATTAATATGTGCAGGCGAAGAAATCATCAGAAATACTCAAGGTTTTATTTTTAGTTTCCGATGGCGATAATAATTAATAAAAAAATGCGCATTTGTCGCTAAATACTTACGATTACAGATATCGACATACCTACTTACGTAGGAGTATATCTGTAGTGCAGATTTTTTTTATCTTATCAAATTTTATTAAATAATCGTGAATCACATGTGCCCATTTCGCCTCATCTTTTTTCATACTGCAACACATAAATACTATACAGTTATGGGCGTTAAAGACTTTATAAGAGGAAGTCCTTTACGTTATATGGTCCTATTACGTTATATGGCCCCCTCACTATAAAATTCATTCCGACTCCATTGAAAGAATTCAACATAAATTTCTAAGATATGTTAACTATAAACTCGGTTTACCTATTGAAACTATAAATTATAATCACTTGAAATAAGTAAAATTATTAAAAATCAGATAGGAGAATTGTTTCTGATTAACATTTTATTTTCAAAATTGTTAATGGTTTTATAGACAGCCCTGATATCGTCAGCTTAATTACATTTAATATTCCAACTAGAACTACACGATCTAAAATTTTGTTTAACTGTAACAATAATTTCAGAACTGAGTCATTCAAAAATTCATTGGTACCTTGACTTCACACAGTAGGTAATACATATTCAGATATAGTAGACATTTTCAACTGCTCCGAATACAAATACAAACAAACGATTATTGCGTACATCCTGTATAATTATTAATATATGTGTCTAGAGTGTAAGTAACAGTGAATGTGAGGTATGTTTTGATTTTTCGCCTCTGAACTTATTACTTAGAAAGGTACTTACACTATGTTATTCCTGTATTTGTTCGATATATTATCTTTGAACCTACTGTGATGTGTTTTGCACCTGTTTATTATAACTAAATTTATATGTAAAAGCCCATATAGTGGGTATATTTTATAATAAATATTCACTTTTATGTATTTTCTAATTTTCATGGTTAAAAGAAATTAATATATAGAAATGGTATTAAACTCATTTGGTCGTCTTGTTCATTATTAGCTCTTATGAATATGAGGTTGGATAAATATGTTATACGTGTATAAATTTGTATATGCCATCTAATCTATCTTTCCCGAAATGATGAAATATCCAAAATGCTTAGCATAATAATTCAGATGTTCTATTTGCCATCCTCGAGTTTGCACGGCGCACGCAGCACGGCGCACAGCGCACGACGGTAATGACAAACCGATTCGTAATAATTGTCTCATTGGTATTCCGGATTGAATTTCAATCACTCGACAGATGAAGGGCTGGAACGGCCGAGAGCCGGGGAACCCGCCCACCCCCACCCCCTGCTCCAGGGGTAGGGGGCTAATTATGTTCTTCTTTCATTTCATTTTCGATACCTATTTTCTCATTATTTTTTGGCAACCAGCACTGAAAATAACTTGAAAGTGTTAATAAAATCACCTTCAACGATGGTAAATCATCAAGAATTATTGTGTGGTCTAATTGTGTTTTTATTTTATCTTTGATAACGGGAATAATTAATTCATTTGTGAACAAGATAAATCTTAATAATTAGGTACTTACTATTTGATTTATTAAAAAAAAAAATCCGTTAACAATACGAAAATATTTAAAGAAAAAAACCTCAACATGTTTAACTTCTCAAGTCAAGGTGGTATAGTGTACCCAACTTGTTAAATTCACAAATCAATGATTATAGTTTTCATGTTATATTAATTAAAATATATTTAATGATTGAAGAAGATAATATTAACATATCCTAGATGAAACATGAAACAAAAAAAAAACAACAGAAAAAAAGTCATTCATTCAATCATTCGCATCTGGGACACAAACCGAGGACCTTGGTCTTTCCGAGACAACGGCTTTACCGACTAAGCTAATGAGAAAAGTTCAATTACCGATGTCATACTTCAAGTTCAAGACTTGTCAATATTATCCTCCATTTTTAAATCCCATATTATTGGCTGCTATCCTTATGATGATTACAAAGTTCTTCCCGAACACAATTGCATATACCTATCCGATTTTTATTTATATGAGACATCTAGAAAGTCTAGACAAGTCTAGAAAAAATATTCAATTTATTTTTAATAACTTATTGAAGTTTATAAACCTCAATGTAATATTTAATCATTGAAGAACACGAACGTTTCCCAAATGAGACTGATACCTTTTTATTTTCTGTTTTTTTTTTTCTTTCGGTTTCGTGTTTCATCTAGGATATGTTAATAGTATCTTCTTCAATGATTAAATTTTACAATGAGGTTTATAAAAATAAATTGAATAAAAATATATTTGACCAAATTCTACGGTTTTTAAGTGTCTCCCTGTATAATAATTATTTTTGATTAATTTTCTTTTAAATTCTTTTGACTTACCATTATAATATTATGTATACGTATAATATTATAATACAATATTACCAGTGTAGGTACATCGTAATAAATAATTTACTTCGCTCTGTATTGATAAGAACAATAACTTATTTTGTTTCATTTCTTGTTAAAATTTATAGGCAGAATAGATTGGGCCTCGCACGACGTCAACCTTATGTGATAAAAGTGTTTGAAAATCACGTGCAAAATAATTTAACCTCTCCCTCAACACTCTTTAGGCCACACCATTATAATAATTTCATTCTGATCCGTGAATTATTTTTATTATTATAAACAACTTTGACGCGTGCTATTGCAGACCCGCTCCCTCCTGTGCGGGGAAACAGAAACACCCCGGGATGTGTTCCGCCGTGAGTGCGAGTGAACGGCTATACTGGGGAGAAGAGTCTCAGTGAGACGCTGTTATTAATCATAATTTGAAAAGCGAAAAGCGAGATGGATTTTGGTTTGGTATTCGCGTATGCCGTCGAATACTAAGTAGCCGGATCGCTCTCAAAATCTTTTCTCAGCTAAGAGAAAGAATCTTTTTATAAGCGATGTTCCCATTTTTGAGGAAGATTTCGCATTGCGTCTTACTGGGGCAGTAAATAAGACCAACATCTTACGACGAGTAATGCTCTTTGGCTATTGGGCGCGATCTTTATTCCGAACACAATCATGTTTTTAGATGAAACAAACATAACTCGAATTTTGAAATCCTTTAAAAAATATTCAACATTTTCGGTATCATCGTGTGCTGTCTTGCCCATAATAATGTAGCGTTATCAATAATAATAATTGGATTACTTCTATAGCGCCGTTTTTGTGGGAAAATCACCTCAAAGGCGCTTAAAAATTAATTAAATAACATATAACCTGACGTAAAACCAGTACCTTGCAGCTAAAAAAAATTACTAATGGCTTATAAGTAAGACTTATAACTATTGACTTGCAACTAAGACGTATGGCTAGAGATTGACTACTGAGACTTATAATTAGTGATTTGGATATATGGCTTATAGCTAGTGACTTACAATTTAGACTTAAGTAGGTATAACTAGAATATGAACCTAACACATATATAAACCTAGTATATATTTAAAACTAATACGTATCTATGAACAAGTGCATATTTTATATATAATATTGCAAAATGACTTACAACTATGGCTTAAAACTAGAGTTTTACAACTAACGTACCTATTTATAAATACCTGTTATGATTGTTGCTCGTGCTGTCAGTGGAAAAGCACACAAAAGTAGAAGTGTAATACTTTTTATTGAAATTAAAGAAGGAATCTGGGCGGTAGAAGGTAAATAGGTATATAAGTAATTCCCCTGGACTGAGTACTTGAAAACACCATTAGACCAATGCGGTCGTTTTTCTGGAAAATGATTTGTGTTTTAATATTGTTTTAGTTTTTTATTGTTTGTCATTGTTAAACGTTTAGGAAAATTGTTGATTCATTTTATAGTTTAAATATAGAGAGTATATATACTCCTAATGAAGAAAGAATCATACTCCTGATGAAGAAATTATCGCTTTCGAAACATGTAAATATCTGTGTAATAATAAAGTAGTGAATACAAAGTATATTATTTAATTCATTTAATAATAATGACGTCATAAAGTGAATATTAATCGAATGAAAAATATATGCATATATTAATACAGGTAAACTATAGCTAAACATTATTTTAAGTTGGATAATTCATTTAAAAAAAAAAGTACCATTTTAAAGGTTTTTGGAAGAGTATTATATTTATAAAAGATTAGATTTTCTATATGGACAAACGCTTCATTTACCTCGTTACGATTTAACGCTGCAAGAGTTATGTACGAGTAGTTGGTCAAATTAATTCATATAATATTCGTGAGCTTCTAACTTTTTGATTTAATCCGTCTATTTCCCACACTTCGCTGATGATTTCTTCTAGAGAAGTTACGTAATCTACATATATATATAAATCAATGTAAGTTTGTTTGTTTCTTTGTCTTCGATGTTCTCGAAAATCACTGGACCGGTTTCGCTGAAAATAGACCTTTTTGTTCTTATTGATGCCGGGAAGGTTTAGAAAGTAGATAGAATGAAATCCAATATGTAAAACTGTTGCTATAACGTTTTAAAATTAGTATGAAAAACAATCAACCCGCCATGTTTTATTTAGGTTAACCCATAGATATAACACTCTGGTTAGCCACAGATTGCATATTAAAAAGAAGAAGTTTTTTTTGGTTGGAGTATTTTTAAAATGTCAAAAACAAGTAGGTACCTACATAAGAACTCTATTATTTAGATATGTTTTTAAGAAATAAACATTTGGAATGAAATAAAATTTTCAAATAGTTTCTTTCTTTAGAGATAGTTACTTTGGCTGTCAAATCAATTATGGCACCCCAATGACAAGCAATAATTCACAAACCCGAGCAAAGCCGGGTACACATCAGCTAGTATAATAATTATATTTTTTGGATGATTTTTATATCGCCGTGTTACTGAAAAATCACCTCAAGGGCGCTGTACAAATATTTTTCCAAAACTCTAACCTACTAGTAAGTAATTATAATTTCCTGATTATTTATGTTCAAAAAGTCCAAAATTACAAACAAATGCTCACTACTTAATTATTACGCAGGACAGAAATTAATATTATTCATTTATGTACATATTTTTCCCATAAAGAATAAATAACTCGTGCGTTGACCATTCGCAAATAATTGGAATATAAGATTTCCGTTGGAAATATATTGGCGAGGGATTGCGGAGTAATTGTGGTGGGATATGGTGTTGGGACCTAAAGGGGTTTATAGACTGAGGGGGGGGGGGAGCGGGGGAGATACCACAACCTCAACTCACCCCCATTCTTAATAAACAAGTCTTATTTATATTACTCGATCTTAGAAGAAGGGGTGGTGATTCTCTATTTTTGTTCATCATTTTATATTGTTACAATTAATAAGAAGCACTTTGTTTACACCACTGTTTAACTATATAAACATTTGCATGTTTCGGAAGCAAAGGATCATCAGGATAAACATTAGACTGAAAAATAATAACAAGTATAGATAAAATATAAACAAAGAGACAAATTACAAACATAAACAAAAATTAACAGTGATGAGAGTGGATAAGTATTTCATTAAAAATAAAAATAAAATAATTGAAAAAACAAAAAGAGTAACAAAATATTAAATGATGATTTTACATTAGAAATTTGAAAAGGAAATAATTTTTATTATCAATATAAATAAACCGAAGGAAATATTAAGACATAAAAAATAAAAGAATAATATTTATTTTTATTAAAATTTATATTATTAATATTCTAAATACTGTTATTATGGGAAATAAATTTAAGTGATAGCTATTTGATAAAAATGTTTGATTTTTCATAATATTTAATTGATTCTTAACACTTTTTCTAAATTTTTAAATTTCAATTTTATCTGATTGTAAACCAGTTGTATTCGAATGTAAAAAATTTAAACCTTTATTCATGTCAAAAGAATGATTTATTTCCAAAAAATGCTTGACAAATTCATAATAATAATTATGACTTAAATACCTTAGGTACTCCTTAACTCTACTATTAAAATTTAATAATTATTTTTCTGATTTTTCCAACCATATTTTGGAAACAAACCATTCTTTTAAAATGTATAAAGGTTTAGAATGTTTGCATACGAATGAATACAACTGGTTTCCAATTAAAATAATTTGAAATTTTAGAAATTAAGAAAGGTGTTAATAGTCAATTAAATATTATTTTCTCGTTAATAACGATGTTTAAAATATTATTAACATAAATTTAAATAATAATAAATATTATTATTTTATTTTGTTTGATTTGTTATTTTCTTGAGGTTAATTAATAGTAAAAAATATATATATTTGAAAAATATGTATTTGTTTCTTTATACAATATTTTATTATTCCTTTTATTTTTTCACCGTCTAAATTTACACGTATGTCCACCGAATTAAAAGTAAAAATATGTAGCCATGTGAGGTTTATCGGCGATGTAACAATTTGCCCCGCCTCCCCCTAGTTAGTACAACTCTTAATAAACGGTTCAATGAAAAATGAAATAACCTCTATTATTTCAATTATTATTCCATTTTAGAATTTGTAAGTTTAAAAGAGAACATAATAAGGCCAGGCCACGTACGCTGGAGTCATAAATTACCCGGAAAATATATCCCACCCAGCGATATATCGTATCGCCCGAGACACTGGATCAAGAAGGCTTTTTAATAAAAAAATAAAGCAGAAAACAGGGGATGCATCTTGAGCATAAATCATGTACAGGAGCCAAGTGACAGTGCAGTCTGCCCTCTCCCTCCGCTCTCCAATCTCCACTTTGTACTCTGTGCTGGGGGTGGGGTGCTTCCTGGGTGAGAAACAGAAACTGTTTCACTTCCTATCGCACAGATGGCGGTAGTCTTTAGGAAAATCTGCTGGAAAATTTTCAGAGGTTTGTTTGCATCGTCGACCAAATATAATATACTCATTGAATTGAAAATAACAAAAAAAAATATTATTTTACATATTTTTTCTGTATTTAAACTAATAGGGAAATGGTTACATCTTATTGTTTTTAATTTTATAACATTTTTACTGTAAGGAAAACAATAATTTTTAAATACATTCATTCTTTCTTCATTCTTACGTCTTTCAAGCATCTCATTACACATTTTCAGTGTTCTATACATTAAGCAGTTACGTGACTTTGTTTTTCTCCTATGCATAATGAAATTCGATTTTCATAATTATATATAGTTTTGGTATATGACTGTGTGATTTTTAATACCTTTTGATTTAAGCATTAATCAATATAATTTTTGAAATATTTTTTTCGTCTCTGAAATAATTTATAAATTATGAGTAGGTACACAACGACTTATAGAAGTTTATATGAAGTACATGTACCTGATGAATTTTAAAATAAATTAAAAATAATTTAGCGAAAAATACCTTTTGGATCGTTTATATTTTTAACCTTGGAGATCATATTTAATAATTTACATATACTTATAAATATTATTTTGCGAAAACCATTCTTAATTAACTTCCTTACAGCCCCTACCCCGGCCTAACCCCAATTACTAACGACCTACCCCAAATTATTTGAAATGAAACGATTCCACGAAGGACACTATTATTAATCATAAATATTTCAAATAACACTCAAAAAATACGTATCGCATTGTATATGTTGAATAAGCAGCACATTTTATTTAGAAGAGACACATTTATATGACATTTTAATTCACAGCATCCTTTATTCTTAGTTTATTTTATAGGAGCAGCAATATTTTTTATGTTACTTAATAGAAAGTGACTTAATAGCTAGACAATCATTACAATATTCAAAATATACAACTGATTAGTATATAGGTGTTGTAATAGAGAATGTTGTTTTAATAATCATTATTATTTTTGAATTTTTTTTTTTTTGAGTTTGGGTTAGCCCCATCTACCCAGTCCTGCCAGATAGACTTGAAAAAACCAAGTTGAAAAGAAATTGTTAAAATGATTAACTATCCTTCTTTTGAAAAAAACGTATATACCTGTATAATAGTAGGTTTGACAATATATGTATCTAGAGTTCATCACGCCGTAAAATGTATTCGAGATAGTTGATTTGACCCGAGTTGTCATTTACACGTCTCAGTTTTGTGCAATAACCGCCCGAGCTGCCACTAATCTCATGATCATACGAGCCTGGATGCAACCCATATCAGGCGTCCACTCGCTTACATAACATTATGCAATACCATATGTCATATTATTTGAATATTCTTAAAATTGACATTATGTGGTGTCATTTCATTGTTTACACAGAAAATGGGTAGGTTATTAAATATTTCTAAATCGATCAAATAAAGTTTTTATTTTCGTAATTATATAATTTTATAATTTTTTTTTAATAATTTTTCACTCAATTTTTCGCATGCAGTGAAAATGGCCAAGTCTAAGTCCTTGTTTGTTGGCAGATTGAGATTGAGCAGTTTTGCATGGGTGCAGGCTCATAGATTCGCAAGTTAAGATGGTATATATATTTTATTTTATTTATTCTTGAGGAAGACATGGCACGATCGAGTGAATAAAATACTTGAGTCGGGCCATCTCAGAAGTCGGAATAATAGAAGAGAATGTATGAGACGATGTATGAATGTGAATGAAGCAAGAAGTGTATGCCAATATCGAGTTGTTTGGCGGTCCGTCCTCTCTGCCTACCCCTGCGGAGAAACGGCGTGATGGTTAGTTAGTTAGTTTTATTTTATTTAAAGTGCAATTTGTTTCTCATACGTAAAAAATATCATGGCTTGCAAAACTGTGAGTTTGTGTCCATGCAAAGTACTCAGTTGGTAAACGGACAGGGATTTTGGCTTGGCAACTTTTCATTGTATGCTCACGATTTGTATGTGAGTATGTATACACCATGGGATGTGTGGGATTGTACTCACATCCGCAAATTCTAGAATACAGAATAAATAAAACAAAATTATTCGTTTTTTTGATTGTGGGATCCGAGCTTTTCTCCGAAGTTTTGGATTAAAGTACGTGGGACAAACTAATTGGCTTCTTGTCTTATTTTATCACAGCTTAATACCTGAACATTTAAAGAGGAACGACTGCGCTTCCTGTTTCATACAAAACTTAATTTTGGATTTGAGGCCAAAATACTCACCTAATAATCATCAAAAAGTACAATAAGTATCTAGTACGGATTAGAAGTAATTTATTTATTTTTGTTTAACATTATGAAATAAAGGCCATTAAATGAATTCATTCTTCGCGATTTTAGAGGCACCTATAATAATTATTTGGGGGTTTATATGATTTAAAAAAAGTTTTATCCCATCTGCTTTGAAAATATAATGAAATTTAAAATTAAAATAAGCAATATGGTGGAGTTTAAATTAAATTAAAAACTACCAATTTACGTTGGGACAAAAAATTGCCATACATAATTTAAAATATCCACCCAAAAACGTTCTTTTTTTAAATATTTTGTTTTTATATTTTATTTACGTAATCATTTTTACATACCATATATGATATTTTTTTACAATAATAATAATAATTGGATTACTTGTATAGCGCCGTTTTTGTGAAAAATCACCTCACGCTGTACAAATCTTAATTCCCATTCTTTATCTAATTATGCACAAACAGATACAGAAAAACATACTTACCTGGCAGGTCGCTTCACATGAACACAGGTTTATTAGAAAATTTAAGTATTTTTATTTAGATGATATTTTACAGTCTACAATAAATTTATTTGTTTTTTATTGTAAATTATGGCGAGCCATAAAGTTATTGCTTTTTACAAATATTTATTTTCTTTCTTCGAAAATCATGTAGGTATTCCTAAAATTTTGTTCCAAGAACGAGTAAATTTTTTTTGCCGCTAAACAAAAAGAATTTGAATCCGTTTAATTTATAGCGAGGTTTAAATGTGTTGCTAAATTTTGAAAATTTCAAAAAAGGTTAGAATCAAACTTAACTTTCACTACAGACATAAAAAATGCGAGAACCCGGTATATATTATTTATGGAGGGTGAAAAATTATCTTTTAAAGCTACTTTAGAGTGTGCGTTTGAAATGGACACGTTTGGAAGTAAAAAAAACGAAGTACCTGTATAAGTAAACGAAGTTTGAGTACATCTATGGAAGGGAATTTATATTAGAAATAGATAATGAACCTTTATGTAGGATTTTTGAGGATTACAGAATTATTTTATTTTCGTACAATTACAAAATTCAGACCTTAATCAGCAAATAATTATACGAATTTCATATCACGAGTTTCAGTTGGAGAAGCAATTACGAAGGATAATGAAATCGATTTAAAAATGTTGTATTTATTTAAAAATATATATATACCTATAAATCTAGATGAGATCAAAGTAGAATCAGAAACTTATCATGTATTAAAGGAGATAAAAAAGTTCTTAAAACAGAGTGGCCAAAGAAAATTAGTATTGAATTTACTGGATAAAAATAAATGAATTATCAATTGTAAACGAATGTGCTTTTTGGAATCACAGATTAGTTATACCATTAAATTTAAGAGATAAGATTTTGGGTTTATCACACCTTGGAATTGATAAAATGAAGGGTTTAGCTAGGGGATGTTTTTTGTTGCCAGGCATAGATAAAAAATAAGACTATGGTAAGCGAGTGCGAAGCTTGTGCAAAGTTTTTTCAATCAATACGTAAACATTTTTTTTTGGTAATCATAGACTCTACTTATAAATGATTAGATTGTGTGGAAGTAAATACGATTACAATATTAAGATTATTATGTTGTTTGTTCGGAAATGCACAAACTAATGTGTCTGAAAACGAAATAGCGTTTATGTTGGATTATTTTAAGGAGTTTTGTAAGAAAAATAATGTTATTTATTTAGTTGAAGTCAATTTAAACGCAAAAATATTATCATGGAAAATGCATTTTGATCAATCAATTATCTAAATTACGTGTTTCATGGGAAATGAATAAATATGTTCTATGCCCGGCGTCTGCGACATAAAACGTGTCAGCTGACGAGTTGAATGTTTCCGACTTTTGTTCGGAGTGATGATAATAGTAGAATCTCTCATTCCAGTTTCTGACCACCAGTGGCAACCACCTCTGAGCCCTGGAAAGAATGGCTGAGGCCGAGACATGCACGCAGATGAACTTAAAAAAAAACATGACTTGACTCGAGGACTATTTATACAACGGAAGAAATATGTACATATTAGGAAATGAAATATTATTTGTAAATAAAATATTATTATGTAAATGAAATATTATAAGTATACTCGATATTTGTGTGAACATATGTCCAAGTGTATGAAAGGGACAACCGGTTATGAAAGAGATAGCATGAATCAGAGTATTATATATTCGAGTGAAAGGTTATCTAGTGTGTACTTCGTTCCTTGCAATAACACCTGTAACATGGCTACAATAAATTTTGTAAATATTGACATCTCGCATTGTCTATGAACCACTGAAGACTGAGATGTCATCACAGTAATTAAGGCGACTATATGATATTTCAACCCAATTGCGCAACGGAGCTCTCAGTGGTATGACATATTGCATTGTAATTTATCATCATAATAAATGCCTTTGAAATAACATTGTTAAATTATCCTACTGACAAACTGCTCTGGTAGTTTAGCGGTTTTTTATTTATAAGTATAAAAAAATATAAAAAAATATAAAAAAATCTATAATATAATAACGTGTTCACAACAATCCTAAGCAATAATGTTGACAAAATAATTGAAATGACTAAAGAGATTTTGTATGGACAGTACGGACAGTAAATATTCTTCGTTTTGACTTGAAACAATAATTTTCCAGTGGAAATATTGTTTAGTTCCAACACACCAGAGAGCTCTCATCTCTCAGCTCTCAGCTCTCAGCTCTCAGCGCCGGAGCGCCCTCTGGTGTCGCGAGAAGCATGGAATAATAACCCTTTAGCGCCTTCCTTCGTCACGGCAGTCATCCCGGCTGATCTGTTGCCAGCCGGGATAATGTCGGGATAAACCGCACTTTCGGATCCCACTATTCAGGATGAAACTGTATCACATTTTAAAAGGGGGAATCTACGTTCTACTTCAATCTAACATGTACAGCAGAAATCTGTTTGTTTGGTGGAACAAAAAAATCGTGGTAGTGAGTTCTGGCGTCATAAAATCTACACAGGAGTTTAACTCGTCCCATAAACACGGAGCTGAACTTATGGACAATAGAACAATAAAAAGTGAAAAATCATGCATATTGTAATATTTATGTAATAATTATCTTATATTTTTTGTAATAAATAAATAAAATAAAATCAATTAAATATTTATATGCAATAGGTCGATGCAACCTTTTTCCGCTTGTGAAATCACTCACATCAAAACTTTGAAAAATCTACTAATCACTTGAGCAATAGCGTATAAAAAAAAAAAATAAAAAAACCTGGAGCGATTGGCATTTCTGGGTGTTCGGTTTCAGATTCGGTCGAGAATTTTCTAAAATCCTACCTCAGAATATTAATATGGGAACATATAAACTGCTTTCTGTGGTTTAAAGCCAATGAATGCACATATATTTCACTTTTTGTCCCATATATTTAAGTTTTATAAAATAGATCGTTAAATTTAAAAACACGTTTATTATCAAAAATTGCCCTACGTTGAACTAATATTGAGCAATATTGAATATTACTATTTATGAATATTGTTTTCGGTCTATCGGAAATTTTTATAATCGTTACATCTAAAAGTACATTTAAAAATACAGTTTTTAACAGATGCTTAATTTTTAACAAGAAAAAAATATTTTTTAAGTGGAATGTCAAAATTCAATGCTCTGAATTCGAATATTTATTACATTTAACGCAAAAAAACTAGTATTATATTGGAATGATACATCATTTATCTACATCTATCAATTAGAAGTATCAATTGATAGATGTAGATATAATAAAAATAAAAAAAAAACACACACAAACACACACAAAACGTACTGCAAACAATATACTAGTTCAAAATATCAACGACTTGAAAGTAACTTTAATTAAATATAGAATTCAATTACGAACACATTGATATATGCCATGTAATAGAAATCGTATGAAATAAATACGTACGGCATTTTTTTACGAGAGCGGTCAATCGTTGCGAAACACATTTTTAAAAAAGCATCTAGAATTTAATAAAAACATTTTTCAAATATTCCAAGATTCTTACACTAGCGGTATATTTAGGTATTCGATACAAGCTTAATTGAGCTAGTGACAGATTATTTTAGTTTATTGCGGGAAGTTCAAAATTATAATTCGCAAAAATCACCTAAGTTCAGCTGCCCAACTTTGGGTAGTTGTCGCTCGAGTGGGTAAACGTCAACAATTAACATAATATATTTGTAGGTAGTAAAGCGAATTATTAATACCTGTTTGCGATAAAACAACATTTAAGAAAACCTTGTTTTTATTTACTATTCCCCTATCCTAAGGGGTGGAAAATTAACTCAATACAGATATCATTGAAACGATTGGATTGCTTGTGTAAAAAACGCAAATACCAAAAACGAACGGACAGAAAACAGTATCGATCTTCATAATAAAACACTTATCACAAACTGTTTTATTTTTATTTTTTTATATTGGCATCAATCTTTTTAAAGTTTTAAGTTATTCCTAATTTTAAAACATTATTTCCATACTTTATAAAAAGATCCCCCGTAAGTAAACGTGATTAATTATATGCATGACCCCATTTATGTTTGCAGTTGTATTTAGATAGAGCTTTGCTTACAAATGCATAGATGGATGCAAATATTGGAAAAATTAAATTATCGTTAATCAATAATTTTCAAATAAATACGAGATTGATAAAAACCTCGCATATTTAAATAGGTTTTGGTAGTACAGTTCGATAGCTCTAAAGGGCGGAGGTCCCGAGAATGATAACCTTTTATTAAAATTGTTTCAAAATTTTAATAGTAGGTTTTTTTTAAAATTGTTCGCTTAAATTCAAATATTATACACAGTATTAGATAGATATTCAAGTAAGTTAAAAAAACATAATCGCATAAGTTTTAGTACTGAACTATTATGTAAATTTAACATCACGCGGTTTTTCAGCAGAAGTAGGCAGAGTTTCTGTCTTGGCAAACACAATAATAATAATGAAAATAAAACAATAACTTTGTTTATATTATTTAATTTTATTACGACCGACCGGTTTCGCTTAACATAAGCATCGTCAGGGTACAAAAATTAAACTGATCAAAAATACATAGTGTGTGTTTATATATACAAAATAGAATAAGACAGAGCATAACATAGAACAAAGAAAACATGAGATAGCACGAAATAGAAATCTGAAATAATAACCGAGCGAAAGAGACAGAAGTGTACATAATGGAATACCAAAGAATACCTGAACAGGTGATTATGGGAAGGGGAAATTTTACGAGATTATAGGGAATATACCTAATATTGGGCTATTGGACACATTTAGTTGATTATTAAGAATTTTATTTTTGGTTTTAACAGCTTTTTTTATTTCCAGTGATTCTAAATTATTTAATCTGTTTCCATGACCATTTTTATGAAGAATATTAGCACCGGTGCTTTGAATGAAGGTATGATCTTTATCAATAAGGTGATTGGCGAATTCTGAAAAACCGTTATTATTTAGGCATCTAAGATGTTCTTTAATTCTAATATTGACATTGCGTGTTGTTTTGCCAATATAGAATGCTGAAAAATCATTACAATCTAATTTTTAGATTCCCGAGTGACTAAGCTTGTCGTCTTGTCGTCACTATGTATTTTTGATCAGTTTAATTTTTGTACCCTGAAGATGCTTATATTAAGCGAAACCGGTCGGTCGTAATAAAATTAAATAAAATTCTCGTGGTTATAAACAAAGTTATTGTTTTATTTTCATCAAATATATCTAACCACAAAGTGACTGCTTTCTATCAAAATACAATAATAATACTTTCTTATCGCTATTTTTGTGAAATATCACAAAAATTAGTTTTTTTATGGATCAAAATACAAAATCAATAACAATGTTGTTTACAATTACTACCTTCTAGAAAACATTCATTTCCACTGTCCAGCACAAAACACACGTTAAAATCAACTATTCCACATCCCACACTCAAAAACTTTCAGAAAAACAGGCCCAAAATACAATAACAATTTTTCAGACGCAAATGTTTTCCATTTATCTTTAGGACAATTTAGTAAATACATATCACTAAAAATATGTAGCAATGTTAGTAATAACTCCCTATGTGTTATATTATTTTTATATTGTTAGAAATAATATGTATTTTATTGAGTCATTGGATTTTACGTTATCTATGTACGTATATATTTTAGAAGTATATAATAATTATTAATTGATAAACTAAAGTTTTTTAAGACAAGATTTTTGTGCATAGCGCAAAGGGTAACAATTATTTTTATAAACAATAATTATTAGCCTGAAACACTCATCCAAATTGAAAAAACCTTCCGAGAAAAGATAAATGTCGCCGACAGGACTCGAACCTGCACCCTTCTGATATCCGGTCAGATGCTCTACCGTTGAGCTACGTCGGCTTATCGCAAACCCGCCAAGTTAATCAATATATACTAGTATTTCATTCAATAATTACTGTTTTTTTTTATTATATAATAATAATAATAAATGTATTATTTTTAAATACATTTATTATTCAAAGGCGCACCGAAAATCACCTCAAAGGCGCTTAAATCACCTCAAAGGCGCTAAATATTCAAGAACAGTCATTCGACTAGATAACTTGGAAGCGTTACAAATAAGAAAAGCCAAAAACACTAATAGTAGACTCACAAATAATTAAATAAATGTCCAATTCTTAAATTATTCCCAATAAACAAAGTAAAAACCATTCCCGGTCAGCAGGTACCTGCTGATCTCTCACCCTTGGCCCTCCACTCGCCTGTTTTTATCAATCTATAACAAATGTGTATCTTAGTTGATAGTTTAGTTGTATACTGCCCTGAAGAAGCTACGGTAGTAGCGAAACCCGGTCGGCAAAAGTATAAAATAAAAGGGATGTAAACAAAGTTACTGTTTTATTTTTTTAAATTTATTTTTAACTTTCATTTACTTTTTTACAGTGTTTCTTAGAAGCTGGATGATTTATTTTTTTAAGTTCTTTTTCTTTTCAATTTCACTTCCAAAATTTAGTTTTTTTTTCTCCCTTCCTATTTTATCATTTACATTTTTTCATATATTTTTTATTATTATATAGCGGAAACTTCACTGGTTAACGCAACAAAGTAAAAATTTAATTCATAAAACAACTGTACGTTCTCCCAAATAAAATAAATGTCTTATTTTTAACCTCATTGATAAAAAACATGAAATAAAGACAGCATTCCTTCATAATATTATGCTCAGTAAATATTTACTGAGTTGCATGTAAATAGGGCAGAGAGAAGCAACAGGTTCTGTTTACCGGAAAATTAAAAAAGCTTTCGAATATAATGCGACATTTATATTTGCCGACGAAGAAGGGTCGTTAGGAGGGTTAAAAAGATTTGCCCTCTAAAAGCTCATTATTTTTTCTGACCGAAGAATTTGTCAGAGTTTAAAGAAAATTTTGATAATTTTGTTTAACGAATACATATCACATTGGAGGTATGTACCTAATTTTTGTGGACCGTGATTTTAAAAATAAATTCATGTACATTCTTTGACCGCTTCCATGTAAAGTGGTTCGCTGCGAGTTAAGTGATCACAAGCTCAAAACCCGGAGAAGTGGAAAAAAAACTGTTTATTTATTTTACGACATTTTGGACAACTGCAATTTGAAAACGTAATAAAATAATATAATTACTATTTACGTACAATTCCTTCTACTCCTCTATGAATATATTAATTGAAATTGGCGTGGTTTTGTCGCGCAATCTTTTTAAACATCTTATTAATTGTGTGAATATTGATGGTACATAAAATTTTTAATGTATTGAAAATAAAAGAAACACAATTTGAATGAAGTTGGTTCCTATATGATCTGAGAAATATTCGCTAATTTGTGATATTTATTTAATTGATAAATATATTACCAAAAAACTGCGTTTGTCCCTTTGTAAGCTGCTGTTAAATGATCGAAAATATGAAACTCCTTATTGAAAATCGCAAAACATGGTTACTAGAAATTATAGTTTGAATCTGTTAATAATTACGATTTAACTCTTAAGATGATTTTCAAGATCATCCAAATATTATTATTATTTTTGAGCATTTTGAATAATAAATGTCAGTTTTTTTTCACGTAGGACGGAATAAAAAGTTTGAAATATTCGACGTATTATGGAGAAATAACAAAAATATGTGAATATATGGAAAAAAATAAAGTATATAATGTATCGACGCTGGAAAGGAAGAATGACTAGGACGCTACAGTGGGCGAAAATGTGTTATATATGCAGTCCGAATTAGTTTCATTGCGATCTGAGTACTTTGATGGCGCTGTGGTCACCAAAAATTAGGCGTTATTTTGTGATTTCATCGACTTAAACGACAGCAAATATTGTATTTTTCATGTAAGTGCTACTTAAGCCATCTGAATTTATGTGTCGTAAAAGGTTAAATCACTATCCCTTTCCACTATTTTGTAGAATTTGTTTGTAAGCTTTTTTTACCTTCCTTATTTTAGGATAACATTTTGAGTTAGCCTTTTTTCCTTAAGATGAAATAGCTATGGAAGTTACTTTAGCAAATATTCTCTACCGTAATAAACTATATAAATCATGTTAGTAATTTATCCCTACCCGTTTTAGTAATCTATTGGCTCTAGCTATTTTTAACTTTCAAAAAAGTGAAGATTTGTCGCAATAGTTATATATGCCTGGATGATTTACAGTTAATTCGGCGAATAAATCAATTAAATACATTTAATGTAATTTTGCTAATGGTGCTTAGATCTACCGTTTTAAAGGGGTTTATCCGGAAGCCCCAACTCATACATATAATTCTTCCGTAGTCGCTTTAGTCGTCGAAAAATATGGGTATGTGTCTAGACTGCCTAGTCTGGTGTTTGAAAAATTCCAAAAACCCATAATTTATAATTTTATACAGAAGGAAGAAAAAAATGTATTGGGGAAAATATTGTTAACAATATTAACGAACCGATTACAGAGTCTACTGCGGTAGCAACATGAAATATTAAAGAGGGCCGGAATCGAATTTGCTTGAAATCTTTATCGAATACTATAGATATGATCTAAAGATTCTTACACTATACCCTATCAAGTGCTGAATTTAGAACCGATATGAGAGGCAAGACAATTGCAGCTAATAAAACAAAAGACTAACTATTACAGTCACTAAGAGATTACATAAAAAAAACTTACCGGCAGTGTCATCTCATTATTGTAAAAGTGTTTCTACAAAAGTGTACTTAAGACAAGAATTTAAAAACTTGAGTAATCTCTACAGGTTGTACAAAGAAGTCAAGACATCTACAGGAAAATACATTTTGGGGAAAAAACTTCAAATTAATATTCTCAGAAGAATTTAATATTTTATTTCACATCCCTAAAAAAGACAAGCGATCAAAATGCATCAGATTTGAGAATAACACCAACAAGGAATTACAAAAAAAACTTTTCTGGTGATGAGCATGTGTTTCCCACTAAAATATTTGTGTATTCGTTTGTAATGTATTTTTCTTTTTTATTTATGTGTATTATGAAGTATTTAGTTATTCTCCACGCCTGAATATGACATCAACCTGCACATTATTCATTTAACCTGATTTCATTTATAAGTACTTTTGACTAAATTGGCACTTATCTTGGGATTTTTTCATGTAAATGAGAATTTATGTACAACGATTGATTAGATACCATAAATGTATTTATAATCTTCAAACGGAACCTAAATCGGATAAATGTTCTCAAGGTTATGCATTTTTTTTAAATCTTTCAACAGCCCTCTTGTGAAGTTAGTAAAATGGCGCTTTAGCCATTCTTCCTTTTCAGCGTCGATATATCAACATAGCATTAATTGATCATCTTTTAAGGAAATTTAAATGATTATTTACAAGAATATTAGTGTACGAGTATGAAATAACACCATCTGAAAAATTGCATAACATTTTATTGTGTTAAAAATAGGTTCAACAATGAAAAAAAGGTTATTGTCAAAATTGATTAAAGTTGTGGATAATGCTTTCCGTTATAAGTGGATAATTTTTACTCTTTTCGGTAAATTTTTTTTTTTCTTTAAACAATGTCGCCAACCAGTTAACACCACGGAAAAAAAAATTGGTTTATGGTGAATATAATTAACGCGGCGAAGAAAAAACACAAATTTCTCACACTTGTTCATGAGAAGTTTGTCATGTCTCCTAAGGCGAGACTTGCTTTGAATACTTCGATCTGCATAAGATATGAACGCATTTATTTTATTTTATTTAAGATCATCTCCGAATAAAATGGATTCCCTTTGAATATTCCTCCAGCAGAGGGTAGTATAACTTCACACAGCCAAAACTCATAAATTTAAATTAGTAAAAAAAATACTAGGCCCTCATAAAATAATATGTTATGCCAATTCTCGCAAAACACATCGAACGATTCATAAAAAAATACGTTGACATAAAAATAGAATGAGGCTCCTTTATATTTTATTCGTATGCAGACCTATTCGCGGCAATGATATTCATGTTTTTCAATCAGCCGCCCTCTCTACCGTTCCGCCCTGGGTCCTCCCGCCCCCGTGCCCGCCTTGGCGGCCGCCCAGCGCCGCCCAGGGCCACCCGGAGCCGCCCATCACGTACGGGCCTGACATGGAGTACCAGCTCCAGCTCACAATTATCAGCGAAGGGCGACTATTTTCTACCACTGCCACTGAAACTGTGGGACACCGGTGTACGTAATATTTGTCTCCTGATTGCTAATGTATTGTGTGATTTGTGAGGGAAGACTATCGGAGACGACACTTTTGATAGATATCAGGTTTATATCAATTTAAAAATATAATATTCTTTCTCATCTTTCCTTTCGTGTCTTTTTCTCTTTGTCTTTTCTTTATTTTTATTATCTTCGTTGCCATTTCTTCATTGGCTTTAATTAATTATCTCTACATATTATCAATTGATAGATTTAATACGTTTGATTTATGCATATAGTTATTTTATTTTCAAACACTAATTCTAAAACATGACTTAAAATAACTACTCAATGTTTCTGTCAACCGTTGCTGAGCCAACAACCGAGAGGAACGGCTGCGTGGTATGTTTCATACAAAACTTAATTTTGAATTTGAGGTCAAAATACAATTATTTGGGGGCTAACGGTGATTTAAAAAAGGTTTTACATCACCTTCTTTGAAAATGTAATGAAATATAAAATAAATATTGAAATACAATATTAAAATAATCATTATGGTGGACTTTAAATTAAATTCAAAACGACCAATTTACGTTGGAATTTACCGTACATAATTTAAAATATAGACTCGAAAAAACGTTTTTTTTTAAATGTTTTGTTTTCATATTTCTATTTTAATATTTTTATTTACATAATCATATTTACATAGCAAATACGATAATTAAAAAAAAAATACGATAAACCCGCAATTAATTTTCTAAGTTGCCTCTAAATTGATTTATTTTTCATGGCATATACTTCATAATTTAAAAATAAATTAATAAAATACTTCTCATGCGTACTAGATATTTACTAAACCTTTATTTTAAAAATATATATCATTCAGTTAGAATGGGTATTTTGGCCTCAAATCCAAAATTAAATTATCTATGAAACAGGCAGCGTAGCTGTTCTTCTTAAAGCATGCGAATTTACATTGTTCTCTACCGCAAAGTAATCATATAATAACTTTACATTTTCTCGTATGGGCAGCTCCACACAACAGGGGCGATTGGCATGTATATCGTGCCAGAATTAAAACATCCATGTAATATACACATTACAAGTAGATAGATATCTAAATATTTCCTTTCAATGAATTTCCGAAAAACAACATTAGTTTAAAGAAAAATTTAATTGAGAAAATTAGTATACCTGTTCGATTTTTGAATGGATATGAAAATAAACACTATTGATTTTTAAATTTGATTATTTTTTTCTGTATAAGTATGTGATGGAACAAAACATTCGATTTGTGGTTGGAAGTTGTACATTTTTACTGGAATTAGAAGTTATAAGAAGGATGGGAAAATAGAAGACTAAATTATGTTTTTTTAAAGATTCTTCGAGTTTTAAATTATTTTTATAAACATAAAGGTCGTGTTTTCTCGAGCATCATTGATGAGCTGTTAGAATACTCGTATGGTAACTACCAGAAACTTAAAAAATATATTTTCAGCATCAAATATCGGAAAATTTAACAATGTCCAAAAATTAACATCCAACACTGTTTAGCTACGTGCATGCGGTCCAATACAGAGTGCAATATGTTTTTCAATCCAAAGGGGTGCCAGGGCTTCAACAGTTGTGGGGCCCGAGCTCCATTCCGAAGTGTGTTTCAGACATCTCTCCCGGTATTTCCTTCATTTCGGACTACAAGCGTGGACTGGGTTCCCTCCAGTGGCGCCAGCCGACAATATTTCATATTCAAGAAACAATATCCAAAGTCATACAATTAAAATGTTTATATTTTCAATGTCATATAAAAAAAAACTTTTGTTTAATTTTAACGGTTTTGTTAAAAAGCGCAAATTTTTTTATTTCACTGACTTCGACATAATTTTAGTGAATTTTGTAAAATTTTAATAATTTTGGTGAAATTTTATGTAAAATATTAAACTCAAAGGTTTTTTTGTATGCATTAGGCATGCTATAATTTCTTTGAAATTAAGTGTACTTATTTAGTGATTTAAAAAAATTATTATTATTATCTTCAATTGCGATGTTGTCTATTCAATGAATGGTATTGTGTTAATCTAACTAACAATCTTTCTTACACGCATCAAATACCTATTTTAAATAATTTGTTTATAATTTGATCAATTCCAACATTAAATTTGTAATCGTTGGACAAGAAAACCAAAGACTTTAATGGAAAGAAGAAAGAAAATTAATAAAGATTAATATTATTATCTAATCATTGAAGAAGATAATATTATCACATCCCAAAATAAACCACGAAACCAAAAAAACTTATTGGCTGCTATCCTTATGATGATTGCAAAGTTTCTGCATCGGCTGGCTTTCTGTTTCGGCATCGATTGGCTGTTATCCTTATGATGATTGCAAAAAAATTATAAGCATAGCAGCCAATAAATATGGGATTTATAAAAATGGAGGATAATATTAACAAGTCTTGAACTTGGAGTATGATATCGGTGTAAATGGCGTAAATTGAAATGGTCTCATTAGCTTAATTGGTTAAGCGGTTACCCCGGATAGGTAGAGGTCCTGGGTTCGAGTCCCAGATGCGACTTAAATCTTTTTAATTTCTGTTGTTTTTTCGGTTTTCTTGGTTCATTTTGGGATGTGTTAATATTATCTTTTTCAATGATTAAATATTACAATGAGGTTTACAAACTTCAATAAGTTATAAAAAATAAATTGAATATTATTATCATTTGTGAATTAATGTTTTAGTTGTCAGGACAATTACTATAACAACAAAAATTGAAATACACATAACAAAATACACGATTTAATATCGGATAGTGTACAGTTATTTGTACAGATTCTCACCTGATATATTTAATAAATATCTAACAGCTTGCTTAGATCAAATTGTTTTGAAGATAAATATCCTATTTGTATCGTCCAACATTGGGTATCTTTCCTTCACGTCCCATCCGGGTGGATATTGCATTTGCTCTCCACGAGTCCCTTCTGTTCGGATTTCCATTTGCCACCCATTCCTTCTTGGGCTCTTTCTCTTATTCAATCTTTGTGCTTTTTTGGTTTTTAATTTCATGGTGAGTGGTCACAGAGGGTGTACCTCCCTGCTGTTTCCCCTGCCCAATACCCCCCTAGCTACTCCCACCCCATCCCCTTCCTTCAGTGTCACCATCTCAACCGATCCTTGGTTTTCACACCATTTCCATTTCTTGTATGAAGGAATGTTCTCAAAAGGCTGGAGGGTCCTTTGCCACGAGAATTCCTCACATGTCAAAAGCCTCGCTTCTCATATCATTTGAATACAAAACAAACAATATTTTGGATCCTGAATATATTCAATTTGCATATGAAAAAAGGAACCAAATAAAAATGCGTCAGCAAAAAAAATAAAGATTATTGATAACCCAATTTTATTACTCAATTATTCCGAAATCAAAATAATAGGTCAGTCGTTGAGTTGGCATCGCGTTCGGGTCCCACCCAGGTGTTGTGAATTTAATTCCTCTGCTGGATTCATTCCTCCATCACGACACAATGTGATGGTAGTAGGAGATTTTCAAATATTGTCAGATTATTCGGAACCCGGGAATATTTGAATATGGTAACAAATATTACAGGATTCTATCAGATCTATGGGATTTTAAGAATTTTATCTAAGTTCATTTGTAAAGATAGGTAATATATATTTTTTTACATATTACGCTCGTAATCTCAACATTTCATTTATTATTATCTATTATTGGATGATTGATTGGTAGATCCATTGTTATCATATATATGTTAATATACTTTAGGGAAATCAACTGTACACATTTTTTTTTCTTTAAAAGAAAGACAAATATTCCCTGGTTACGAATAACCTGACAATATTTGAAAATCTCCTACTGCCATCACAGAAAGCGGAAGATGTTGCTTGTGTCGTAAATGTAGGACTAAGCCAGCTGTGGAATTGAACTAATTTAATAACTAACTTACTTTAACTAATTCTTTAAAATATTTATTCCATTTTACATAATTGGTAATTAATATGTTCATATTTAGTGCATCTCTTCAATGTGTATTACCACAATAACAAAATACTTTGGACACATTTTTTTTTGTCTGGCAGAAGAAGAGTTAAAAGGAACCATTCACAATTTTTTGCTGCACGTTTCCGTCTTCTACCGCTGGAGGGGATTTATTTGAGGGTGGAAAATGTGGACATCACGCAAACTTAGGCAAATGAATCTAACGCACTCGCTTCCCACCGCGGGTAGTTGTGAAGCGCGCACTCTCCTACCGCGGGAGTTTCACGTCTCTTGTATCGAACATTTCACAGTTTCCAATAAGCGGGTATGCTACCAATAAAGAAATAATATAACTGCACTTTTCCTTGCTGAAGTTTCGCAAACACACTTTACACAATCCCAAAACTTTGTTTTATATGGAAAATGTCGCGCAGTTTCGCAGTTAGGCATCGGCACTTTTATATTTCTTATTCTTAAAGCATTGTGAAGGAAAGTCTGGGTGCGGGGTCTGCTAACGCGTCGAATACTGAATAACGACGGAATAATTTTTCTTTGCAGTGCAATCAAGGTTTTTTTTTCAATTGTTGCACAGTAATATAATCCAGAAGGTAGACAGTGATAGAGTATTTAAGTGTTTCATACGGCCTAACTAATGTATCTATAAACTTAACCCTTGTCCGGCGACATAGGTAGATCTGTAATTTATGCGTAGAGACCTGAATTTTCACGACATTCATGGCTAGATTATGTAGGTCAAATTTCGGATAAAAATCTATTTCAACCATTTTCATATATTTTGTATGGAAAAAATGCAAGAAAATTAAGTTTTTTAAATGGTTTTATCTTTGATATTATCCATACAAAATATAATACATGAAAAAGCAAAATGTTAAATATAAAATAAAATGTAAAGTTTATGTTAGACCACATGGAGTTGAACTAGTTTAAGTTTAATAAATAATATTCAAGTTTGGAATAACTTCTTGAAGCTTATGAACGTCATTGTCATATTTTTTAAACATTGAAGATAATATTAACAACATTCAAAATGAAATACGAAACCGGAAAGACAAAGAAAAGAAAAAGGTAACGGTAGCAGCTGTGACTCGAAGGCAGGACCTCTTGGTATATCCAGGACCTTGCGCTCTAATTTACAGAGCTACAGCTACCCCAATCAGTCCCGTCATTTTTATCGGTATCATAGTTCGATTTCCAAGAAATGCCAATATAATCTTCAATTAATTCCTATATATTTTTGGCTGCTACTCTTTTATCATGGCTACAAGATTCTACCGGAATTTATGTCTAATCTTTAGATAGTGTCTCGGATATACTTATCCGATTTTTATTTGTGTGGGACATCTGTTGACATTTTCTACAAGTCTTCCATTTTAGAATAACTTATTACATAATAATACCTATGCAGCCTGTCGTAAAATCACGCAGTCGCCGTACGAAGGTTATATAATATTGTATTAGGTAGGTACTTCGTTTTTAGATTAGGAACAGATCTCTTTTTTTTAAAAACAATACACAATATTAATTTCAAATCTGAGAAAAGGCGATAAGAATATTCTTTGCATATTGGCATATTCATGTGTAAGTGTTTGGGCTCATATCTTATGCATTTAGTAGTATATTTTTACCATTCTTGCACGAAACATATTATAAAAAATATATATATATATACCTATTCAATGATATGATATTTTTAAAGTTCGTTAAATATTGAAATAAATTAGCTGCATAGTTTTCACTTTAGGTGAAAAAATAATATAAATATGCAGCCAAGGAGTTTCTTTAAAAACACGTTAGTATTTTTTATTTTATTTATTTATTTAAATGAAACGCCTTTACAAAATACAAAATAGAAAACATGCGTAAAAGTTAAATTATACTTGAAAAGAGTTAAGTTACTTGAAAAAAGAAAAAAAGAAAAAAAAAACACCACAAAGCTAAAAAATATACAGGAATATAAAGGAACAGTCTTTTAGTCTCAAAACACGCATTTATCTTGATGATTTATCTGGAAAGATAAGTCAGACATATTTTCTAGTTTTGCTGGAATTCTATTGCATAAATTATGATCAATCTATTTTCGGGCATTATAATAACATTATAAATTGGTGCGTAACGTTTCCCAAATTTCTAAACAAGATCATAATAATAATAATAAGAGTAAATTTCTATAGCGCAGTTTTGTGAAGGTTCACCTCAAGTGCGCTTTATACTAACTAACCTAACCTAATATAATTGTAAAATAACAGATGTACTACGTAGTATATCTGTTATTATATTACATATATATACATGCGAATTTAAACTATGACATAAAATATTCATGACCAGATATTATAATATAACAATTTAGAAACTAAGGGTGTAAATAATCAAATATCACGTATTTACAAACAACAGTGCAAAGAGAAATTATATGACATTATATATATGGTTTTTCACTTGATACTAAGGGAATTAAATAACAAGGGGAGAAAAACCGCAACTAAATAAGCTATGGAGGATTAAAAAATATTGTGAAATTCTGTTTCTACGTACATGAATTTCTGTTTTATATCGGATAAGATTTTTTGAATAATTTTGTTTTTAATACCCGTTTGAACTCTGCTAAATTCTGGATGTTAGCAATATTTGGGGGAAGCTCATTCCAGATGACCGGGCCGGATATACGAAAAGAGCGATCATAGTACACGGGTTTATTTGACCGAGAGGGTTCAACTAATCGGTTAGCAGCATTCAAATCTGCTGACCTCAAAGAAAGCTGTCTATCACCTGGGTCTTGTCGGACACATAGTTCAGATATATAGGCTGGTGCCTTTCCCCGGAGTGCTTTGAAGGTTGTTAAGCAAATCTTGAATTATATTCTTTCAGGGCATCAAAGCCAATGAAGGCGATCCCTTAGAAGTGGAGTTATGTGACAATAAGTGTCACTCATTTGAATTTAATCAAAAACACTCATTTGTTATTATGTCACTATTATATATTACTAATGGTAGTAACTTTGTAGTAATTTCTACACAATTCATATACTCGTACATATATTCAGAACCTTTTCACAATAATATTATTTCTTTAATGAGTCTAGTTTTTGAACTGTTAATTCGTGGTGGAATTCCATTGTATTAGAATTGAAATTAAAACACTTTTGTACTTTGTTCCACTTATTTATTTTCACCGGGACCGGTTTCATCCTACTATGGACCAGTCTGAAAATGTCCGTAGTAGGATGAAACCGGTCCTGGTGAAAATAAATAAGTGGAATAAAGTACAAAAGTGTTTTAATTTCAATTGTAATTATTTCTCTGTTAATGTCAGCAACTTCAGTACGGTCGGTGGAATAAATCAAAACATTGAAAATTTATTTCCTAAAAGAATGAATTACTTTTCGTATGTTAATAATCTAGAGGCATGCTAAAAAATCATTACGATAATAACGATGACTAAATAAATCGTATCGTTAATTTTAACAAACGATTTTGAAACGAACGAGTAGGTTTTAAGCGTAAACGTTTTACTTTGAATTATCGACGTTATTCGTGTCGCCGCCTGAAATGATTATGAATGAATGGTATTCCAATACTAGGTCCGCCGCCGCCTGCCATCCAGACGGTCTGCCGCCACCCTGCCGTGGCTTCGACGAACGGGCCTATTACGGGAGCCGCAGCCGGCTCCTCATCACGACACGAGTGCTTTTGTCAGGTTATCGCCGTAGACTTCCAGGAACCCAGTTATCAGCAGGCGTCAGTGCGACTGTACTCACTTCCAGGTGATTTCTGATGACTCATAATGCATCGTAATATCATGGCTATGGATGAGGAAAAATGCAAGACAACCCAAGAATGATGCGTATATAAAGACAAAGGGTGAAGAAGGCTTAAATAGGTACTAAACAAAACATTGCTATTCTTCTGTATAAGTTTTAAAAAGTTCTATCAATTGTCTTTCTAACCACTATTTATTGTGCCATGCCTTCAGACGTATCTGACTTTTTCTTCCATCGAATCTTAATTTTTTTCTGCATACCTCCATCCTCTCTACATGTCTTAACCATTTAAGCATCCCATTCTTAATCATGCATATTTTTCAAAATAGGAATTGTATAAGTATTTAAATACATTTTTATCATCGATATTCCAATTTTATTATGAAATGTAGTAAAAAATTAAGATAAACATTTACTGAATGTATAAAAACCTTTCTATCCAACGGATTTAGAATTTGTGAAAAACTTGAATGATCCACATTTTATTTATAACATTTACTTACGATAATTTGCCCCTTATAATACCAAAATCATTTCATTAGCCCTGGACGAACTTGGTTTGTATTTAATTTTAAGCGTATGTTTAAAATATCGTACATTCGATATGTTCATAATAACCGTCTGATTGTCGTTAAATTTGTCGATGAATACTAACTACACACTCAAGTTCAACTACTAGCAGAATATTAATCAATTAAAAATATATATTTTTACAGCGGCATATATAGCGTAGCATTAAAGCAATAAATGGTTGCGTATACCTGGGTGATGATTATGAGCAATCGAAATATTTTATTGCATTTCAGTATGTTGTATTCATAATATGCCTCAATTTAAATTTAATATGATCATGTACGTCTGTTGTGCTGCAAAATGCAGTGCGGTACAAAACGCAACACAATAAGTTAGCACGGAATTAATGCCGGAGTTCGCATGCAATTAATCCGATGGAATAATTGGTGTTACCATAGTATTATCAAGCGGCAATAATGCCAGCAATTAAGCAAAATAATAATATAAGTTGTTGTGGTATGGCACAGTGTTGGCGCCGCTCTCACTTATCCGGGAGTAGTTAAAGCTGCTCTATAATTATTATTATCTTATCTATAGTTAATCTGGAGGCATGATCACGTCGATGTGTAATCAATTGTTTTATAATCTCCTAAACCATTTATCTTCCTTGAGAAGCTGCATCATTACGAAAGCACATAATTGTCGTGATAAACATGGTCACTTATTTATTGTTGTTTGTGGGCATATTGTTTTACGATAGAACCCTTATTTTCTAAAAATTAAAAAAAAAGGGAAAAAAGTATTTTATGTCGTGATTGTCGTTGGTTTATCAAATCCTTTATATTCTTTTTTTCTGCCTGTATATGATTTAATCTTAATGTTTTTGTTTTACGTATTGTTATTTTCTTATCAATGTTAAGTCTTTGGAATATTACGATAATATATTCTAAATCAACAACTTATATTATCTGATGTCTTGTATAAGGAAAAAGTTAACCAGAAAAGAATACAAGATACACTCATTATGAAGGATTGATGGTTGCTGAATGTACCAACAAATGTGTTGTGAGTACCCCAAACTGTTTTGTAACGAAAATTTTAAAGAAATTACAAATGACAATTAAAAATAATTCCAATTTTTAATTAACAATTATTTTTATTGATATTTACAAACCTCATTGTATTATTTAATCATTGTAGAAAATAATATTAACATAACCTAAATGAAACATGAAAACGAAAAAAAAAACGACAAAAAACAAAAATCTACAGACTTTTATAAAAAGTCAATAGATTTCTCATATAAATAAAAAATCGGATATTAATCCGAGACACTGTCTAGTTTGCAATTGTGTTTCTTAGGAAGTTTGTAATCATTACAAAGATAGCTGCCAATAGTATGGGATAAAAAATGGAGAATAATATTAACAAATCTTGAAATTGAGATGTGATACTAATGAAGATCACATAAATTGAACTGGTCTCATTAGGTAAGTTGGTTAAGCGGTTGCCATGAATAGGCGGAGGTCCTGGGTTCGACTCCCAGATGCGACTGAAATCTTTTTATTTTCTGTCGTTTTTTTCCGTTTTCATGTTTCATTTAGGTTATGTTAATATTATTTTCTACAATGATTAAAAAGTCAAGAATATTCTAAAAAAGTGGCTATTAGATATTTCTGTTCAACTTTTAATTTTACTCTAACTCACGTACATCGGAATCTGCTCTATTAACGTATCTTAAGACGACTATTTTCTTGTTGTTTTCTTTATACTCTTCCTTCATAAATATAAACACATATACTATTACGTTCTGTTGTACTCCTATTCCCACTATATGTAGGTATATAAATTATAATGACTCCTCGTATTTGCTCTACTTTCTATCATAAAAAAATGTAATCGTATACCGTTAATTTGGCATCATCATATTATCCATACCATTTGTAAAATTAAACAAATGTACCATATTGTATATACATGTTGTCAATATGTACCTGCTGATAAACTACAAAAGCAGTTTAGCAGGTTTTAAATGTTAATAACGTAATGTTAAATTTTCCACAATGCCAAGGCTTATTTTATTTACTTATTTACTCTTAAATTTAAATAACAAAACAAAACATTAGCCACTCATCTCTCTAGGACAGTCCTGTGTTGAGATTTTAGTGAAACGATATAATATGATAATTAAAAGAAAAATAACACCACAGTTATTTAAACTATAAACTCTTTAATTTGGGCAATACATTTATAGATCACAAGAATAATAATTTCATTGTAACCCAAAAAACTATCATAAAGTATGTGTGCTCCAATTAGCCACAATCATAGGGTGAACATATTTTTGAAGTAGGGAGTTAATAATAATAGGTAAATAATAATAACTAAATAATAACAATACTATCGAGCATACATAATGTTTCAATAGCGATTATTACCTGAAGCTAGGGTATTGAAATTTTTGGTGCCAGTCTGAATGATTTGTCAGTCTTTACGAAATCGAAGATTTTTACCATTTAATATGTCTAATATCATGGACTCAACCAAAACCTTGTTCAGGATGTGACTTAGTATTCTCTCTAATACAAGATTATCATAGATATCCGTAGATAGCCGTACTATTGTAACAATACTGCGACGGCCTCACAATTGACTTAGGTAATCTATGAAAGTATCACAGATGTATGAAATGCATCGCCGGTACAATACGGACACATACTTACCAGTGGCGTGTAGTCCATAGAGGCTGAAAAGCTGAAAAGCTCTGCCAACTTTAAAAAAATGGAGCGAACACACAAATAATAAAATAAATTATTCATATGACACGTTTTTGATAAAAATGCAATTGTTATCAAAAATTAATATTTTCCATATGACTATCGTTTTAACCTAATAATTTTTTCTAATTAAAAATATCAACTTTTTAATTGCATTAATTGGTTAATGTTTAATAAAAGTGCCATATTTGACGGTTTCCGCCGTTGAGTGGTTCTTGGCTACGAATCCGGAGGTCGCGGGTTCAAATCCTGGCGTGCACAAGTAAATTTTATTTGATTTATTTATTCTTAAATTTAAATATAAAAACGAAAACATTGGCCACTCATATCACTAGGACAATCCCGTGTTGAGATGGGCGGCTTAACAATTTAATAATAATCAGTAAATATTAATAAGTACATAATAATAAGTAAATAATGATAAATGAATAAAAATAACTAAATATTAATAAGTAAATAGATAATAAAAATGAAATAATAATTATAAGGAAATAATAAGCATATAATATTACAATATAATATTAATATAACAATACAATATAAGATTAATTTGTTTTATTTCACAACATATTCATTTTAAAATAAAAACCAACAAACAATGTGCATATTTGTAGCACGTTCCAGAGTGGTAGATACTTTCAGTATAGCCCTGAAGAAAGTCCACCACTCAGAATCGAAGAGTTGCTTGAAATGGCTTTATCCGTATTTTGTGACCCGATTCGAAAAGCCAGGTACTTTCCCACCTCCCTCTCCCACATCACCGCCCCCTTCCCAGTACCTTCAGACTTACATCATACCCCATTTGGAGATGCCAAAGTTTCACTCACTCCAGATGATTGGAAGCAGCTGAGACCGACATAGTATTTTTAGCTGTATCAAAGGGGTACATCGCGTCCCTATATCAACCTATAACACACTGTTACCAAGGCTACTGACTGGCTAATCGACAGCCTACCATCGGTCATAGAGCAATGCACGCCACTGGTACTGGCATCTATATTCACTGTGGATGTTTTTTTGTCAATTTATGAATTACTACATCGACAAATATTATAGATCTACCTATTTTAATAATGAATTTAGTAATTAAATTAACATATACAGAAATATTATAAACCCTTTCAAATTCAAATATTATTAACTTTATTCAATTTTAGTGACATCCTTTTTTCTTTTTTTTTGTCAGTCCAAAGTTTTGTATACCCACAGCAGGGGCTTATTCTTGCTTTGTTATTTAGATACATCCTTGAATCTTATCTTCATTATTTTAGTCGCCAGTGAGAACTCTACAATGGAAATTATATTTATTTTCTATAAATTGTAGATATTTTCTCAACTTGAAATATATCTCTCTTCTTATGTACTACCAATAAGCGTTTGCTATGTACCTTTTTTTCTTTTTTCATTCCAATAATGTTTTACTAACGACACAGGATCTCATTTTTCGTTTTGTTATTTACACATGTTCTTAACTTCAATAGGTCTATCCTCTGTAGTTTTACACGTTCATACGGGCTCTTTATTGCTTATACAATTCTCATATTATAGTTTATGCCTTATATGTTAAGTTATACTATGTAATAGCCAAAAGACGTTAATGATTCAAATAAGTGCCTTTACTGTTATTTTTATGTTCTCATTTTGTGTTATATTTGACATTGACATTTTCTTCCCCTTATCCTACTCGGTTCGGGGACCCATCGTATCGACAAGTCGTGTACAGGCGTCCCTGTCCTATGCTACGTTTGCGGCATCTGTCCATAGTAGGTCCAGCTTCTCTTCGCACAGCCTGTGGAGTTGCATCTCCCACCTGTGTCTGGGGCGGCCCACTGGACGTCTTCCGTCTGGAATAGCACTCAGAATTTTAGATGGAATTCGATCTTCTGGCATTAATACGTGCCCAAGCCACCTCAGTTGTGACTTTTGTGTGAAGAGTAGCGGTGATTCGATGTTTAACTCCCCCCGGACAGTCGATATTCGACCGTTGTGTTCTTCTTTAGTCGCTTTTTTATTTCTAAGGATCGTGACTCCCACTCCAGTCTCCCTGGTGCGCAAGGCTCCACTACTCGTCGCGATCATGCGCTGTGTGGAGAGCTGAGGACGAAATTTGGTCACTCCAACGCAATGGTGAAATTCCCCTGCTTCTCCTGGATTCCACTTTCCCATTGACCATAATCCTCTCTAGGTTGGAGTTCTTGGTTTGTCGAGCAACGTATCTGAAGATACGCTGTAGGTAGACAGTTGACAGCCTATCGTGGATATTCGTATTACATGTTTTGTATAATGTATAATTGGATAACAGTATAAAAAACAAATACATAATGTACCTACCTATCATTATGTAATAACAATTATAACTAATAATGATATATAATAATGATTTATCGTAAAAGAATCTAAAGGATTAATAAAAATGAAACTAAAATCACAACGAATAACCGCTCGACAAAATTTAAAGCAAAAATAAATCGAATTTTTACAACCACTTTGTTCTTATAAATAAAATTGTATATACGAAACGGCTTACAGGGTCTGTTTAGATTGCTTTATTATAGCCGAGGCAATTTAAAAAGATTGCTCGATATGCTGCTTTATGTGTGTCGGTTGCGAATTTATTTTTAAATAGCTTGTATTCGAACTTGCTTGAAAGAATAAACCGAAGATTAAAGAAATATTGGCAGGTTTAGGACAAGGGCTGCGTTGTTTAAGACATTTGAAAATCTTACGGGAAGAAGGGTTTTATAAACAATTACTAATTCCAGTAATTAGATTAGCAAAAATCCAAAAAAATAGACATAAGATATTAGTACACCAACTGAATTTACACGAGGAGGTAGGTACGTCAATTAATAATACAGTAAAGCAGAAATCTGTTTGTTAATATCGTGGTCACGTTTTATAGGTCGTTTCTTTTGGTTTACCATAATTCATTTTATGTAGTTTTTGCGAGTTATGCATTTGTAAGATATATTACGCATTTTTTCGATATTAACACGTTTTTAGCAACATGTATATACGAGTATATACTTAAACGGTTTCTCAGATAAAATTTGCACAATGTAATCTTGCTTTTTACCACCGTTAAATTTAGGATGGAAAAAAAATGTCTCTCGCTTCAAAATTATTATCCAACCAACACGTAAATCACTTTAAAGAGTCCGAGTTTGAATGCATTTGTTCGCATCGATGGTGGTTCAAACTGGTTCGAACTAATTTAAGTCTTACCTCACAGTATTCCTACGATATAGTACACCACCGCACAAGAAAGAATATATTTATTCTGATTTTTCTGTACCTCCGTGAATTATTGATTTTAAAATATTGTCTAAATAAGACTGTTACCCCTGCATATGATTTATTTACAAAATAAGACATCACACATATTAAGATGCTAAGAATTTTTTATTGTGAAATAGGTGTAGTACGGTACTTTACCTACTACGATCATTAATAACTATGAAATTTCCTCGTATTTCAATGCAGTAATTATCATTATTGTAAAAGCGAGCGCCATTTGAGAGCCGGTCTTGTTCAGAACCCGTCAACCTCCGTCATAGTGTGTCCTGTCACTTTTTAAAGGGCCTTAAGGTTTAAACCCTTTAGGATCCCACAAGGTCTCATCCTTGATCAGGGCCATGGGGTTAACTCCCATGGGTTCTATTGATCCTTACCCCAACCCGAGCTTTTTTTCTAGACTATGGAAAATTTGTGATCATAAGAAGCCGTTGTATGTCGTATTTGTTTTGTATATATAATGATTATAAATGTATTTTCTTATGTCGAAAATAAAACGATTTTTAAACATTTCATGATTTCTTATTTTTTTAAAGAAAGACAATTATTCCATAGTTACGAATAATAACCTGACAATATTTGAAAATCTCCTAATACTATCACAATAAGCGGAAGATATTGCTTGTGTCATAAATGGAGGACTTAGCCAGCCGAGGAATTGAACTCACGACGCCTGGGTACCCAAACGCGATGCCAACTCAGCGACTGACCGGTCAATTTGAAAACGATTTTGGAAACGGTTTTCGTCGTACTCCTAAGCAAATCAGGTCAAAAGCCTATTACGCTATATCTCATGTTGTACCCATATCTCTAGTCACTTTCAATTGTTTTTTTATTCCCGAAAAATAAAAATCACATTATCACTTATTAATTTTGTATATTTTTATCACTATTGTATATATATACTTTTTATGGAATATGTGAGACTGCACTAACCTCTCCACATACCGAAATAAACGTTTATTATAATTATGTTTATATTTAAATTGCCCCCCCCCCCGTAGCAAATGGATTGCTTACCATATCGCGTATGTATTGTGTTTAAATTTATGTAATCAGGTTGTCGTGTAAAGTGTATATGTATTTGTGACGTTTTAATGAATTTTCAGTTTGTACGTATGAGTTCAATATTTATTTTATATATTGGATATTATTGATAGTTTTATTTCCGCGTATATTTTTTGGTGGATGTTTTAGAATTAAAGTTAAAATGTTTTTATTTTTTATTATTACCCTGTTTTGTATTACTTGTAATTCAGTCATATATGCGTTTCCTCAGATGTCAATTAAATAGTTTAGATGCGATTATGGTAGACTACAATATAATCCCTTTTTAAAATTATTTAACAACATATATGATAATCTGTTAAAAAAATGCCATTTACGTAGGTGATTTTTTTCTTTATTTATTTGTACATGTTGTTTAAATTTTAAGTGTTTATCAATGCACAGTCCAATATATTTCTCGTTCGCCAGGATTAGCACGTCGCTTTTTTCTGTTTTAAGGATTCATGATGAGTAAATTATTATACGGTTTGAACTTAACTTGTAAAAGTGGATACGTGATCATTGAATTGCCTGACTTTGATAAAGCTAACTTGAGGGAAGTAACTACACGTTAAGGTTTACATAATAATTTTGATTAATAACAAAACAGAGTTTCATGCTACCGAAATGAAAATCAAAAAAGAGACTCAAAGTATATTTAAAAAAAAATTATCACTAAGAGAGTGGGGTTTAAAAACTTTTCAAAGATAGATTTTGTTAAAATAATAAAGTTCTGACGAAGTTTGGGATAAGCGAAACCGGTTGGTGATGATATTTAAATAATTTAGTGGTAAAACAAAGTGGTTGTTTAATTTAATAATAAAGTGCTACTCCGTAAACGGTTTACAATGCTTAAAAATAATGTAACACGCCTTAAGTGTATAAATATAAGCCGAAACAAATTGTTTCCATCGGTAGCCAATAGAATATATTATAAGATATTTAATAAAAACGTCTTCAATAAATAGAAATTAACTGTGAGGTAACATTTTACATAAAATGACATTACAATGCTTTGATTAAACCACTTTTTTAATAAAAATTTTTTGTTAAAAAAGTTATTTTTTAACAAAATCTCATACTAAATTAATGATACATGCCTAACAATATAGCAACAACCAATCTTCCTCCAATATATATATATGTTTTATTTCTAATGCATTAACTAATGTATCTTATTCTCTCTTATATTATATAAAGAAAAATGTCCGGGGAGGGCGGTGTGTGTTTGTTTTGTATACAAATCTACAGTTTTATTCCGAGCTTGATGAAACCTTCGAAACAAAAAAAAGGTCACTTTCTATATGAGATTTCGAAAAATCATTCTATTCCTCCTTTCCCATCCCTTAAAGCAGAACTTTGGTACTTCTTAATGAAATTGCGCCCATTGACCATCAAAATAATAAAAATTACTGGCTATGGGTAGTTGTAGGGGTAGGGGTAGGGAAAGGGGTAGAGGTAGGGAAAGCGGTAGGGGTAAAATATGACAACCTCAAAAAATTTCCCCAAACCATTAATTACCCGAAGCAACGCCGGGTACTTCAGCTAGTAGCCTAATAACATTGAATAGTTAATATAATTTCTCAGTTGAATATTATTAGGTTTTAGCTAACAATAAAAAATCAATATGACGTTCTTTAGTATTCAGCATGATTATCTAGATACAATCGCAACCACAAGTCGTTTACATTAGACTCCCGCAATAGAACAAACTGAGTGAGTACTGTACCGAGTACCCTCTTGTGCCTGTGTTCCGTGCGCAAGACGCTCGGCAGAGTTTTATCCGAGGAACATTGTTGAAGACGTCGCTGGCTGGCGTCGGCGTCGCGGCGCCCTTATCGCCGGCGCCAACCCTGTTCCGGTTAATCATTCTGGTATACACACTGTACCCGTACCCATACAGGGTGTAGCCGGCCTATTGTAGTGAAATATCTACTCGCCTATCTATCTAATAATATATTTTGGAATTTCCACGGGTTGATTAGAACGCCGTGTTAAAATGTAAGGAACATGTAACAGTTTTTACATTAACAATGAACAAATTTAATCTTCTTTGGTGGTGTGAATATTGAAATAATATTCCCTACCAAAATAAGATGATAAGACCAATCGCGCAGCGGTAAGAAAATTCCTGAAATACATATTAACGACGAAATACAATAGATATACAGGCCTTTAGTGGACAAAATAGGAAACACTGCTGTGTTGGCAGATTACAATTAAGATTACAGATTATAGTTAACTATGACAGTAGCAGTGAGTTGCAGTCCATATAGCCTGAAAAGCTGTGCCCACTTTAAGAAAATGGAGCGTAAAAATAGATTAAAAAATATACAAGTTCATGAAAAAAATCTAAAATCATAAGTGTTTTTTCATGTCACAATAATTCTACCCCAGTGAAAGGTTTCTAGTAAAAAGAAATATATTTTTGAGTTTCCAACTTTCCTCTTGGGTTCATGCAGCGGCGTGCAGTCCATAAATGCTGAAAAGCTGTGCCTATCATAAGAAAAAACGTATCATTAAGACATTAAAATATATTGAAAACACACGATAAATATCTGATGAAAACCCATTTTTTCAATGAATTTGCATGCTCATTTATTCAGTTCCACAACAATCAGTGGAACTCGATAGAACTAGTTAATAAAATTTAAAATTTTGGTCTTTTGCATAACTGTCAATTCAGTTCTTTAGAATTAAAATCCTTATTTTGCAACATCAACATTGAAGAGTGCCTAATAATAATTATAAATATACTTGAACAATGTAATATCAACCCGGTGATAAGAAAATAGTTATTCCAACTGATAAAAATTTGCGTAGAAACAAATCATTTTATTTTCAATGATACCTACTATCAACAAAATGATGGTCTTCCCATGTGTGCATGAGAAGCCCATCATTTTGTGCAAATCTGCTTCACAGTTGAACATGTGATCAAAATAAAATAATTTTATTAGATCTTACAATTGGTAGAAGTAATAATAGAGATACCTTCGAAATATTTAGAAACCCAACTTTTACAGATACAACAGTAAATGCAAACTGAACTCATCCTTGGTCCCATAAATTATCAGCTTACCATTCAATGATACACACACTCATTAATATCCCCTTATACAAAATAGCCTATGAAAAAGAAAAGAAAACAATAAAAACAATCGTGGTTAATAACGGCTATGGGGCAAATAATACTGAAAAAAAATATAAAAGCAAGAAATGTAAAAATAAAAATTAATTTAATATATCCGGTACAAAATAAAAAATCGCATGTCTGGAATTTCTCATTTCAATATCTGTAAAAATAATAAGAAATTAAAAAATGTGGTTTATATGGCTTTTAGAACCAATAATAATATACGAGTAGGAACAAGCCCAAAAAACTCAAAAAGTAAAAATCCTAATCTTAATAATACTGGCATATACGAGTATGAATTAAAATGTGGCCACGTCGACTGCAATGCTACCTATATTGGACAGATGGGAAGGGCTTTCTCAACTAGATTCAAAGAACATACAAGTATATCGTACATCTCTAAGTAAATAATCACGTCACCCTTGACGAGTCTAAACCGTTACATATAGAAATAAAGATCTTAAATTAAATTTACTATTTTAAACAATTGGAAATTAATAAGCGAACGAATGATCCTAATTCAACATTAATTAATAAAGTAAGGAAAATTATTTATTCACCACTTCTCAGTATCTACACATTACCAAAACACATTTAAATAAATCAATTTAGAAAACACTGTCATTTAAATACAGGAAAAACACACTATTAATGTAAAAACCTCACAGAATAGATAATTATAATTATTTTTTTAACTAAATCTGTTTTTCCGAAAATAAATAAATATTTTAAACAACCGTCTAAATTAGGATTGGGTGGGAGTAAATAAAATAATATAAATAAGTCGACGTAATGTGGATTTACTGCTGTTTGAAAATGACCTTGAATGCCGAAACAGCTGCCACAAAAATAAAAACTAAAAAATACTTGAAGAACTTAATAATAACATTATTAAATTTGATTAACATTAAATTTTTAAAATCAGTAATCAGTAATGGGTATTTTCAAATATTCAATGCACAATTCATACCCCAACTTGAAAAATTACACGCCTCCTACCTTTGGTCGTAAAGCAATATTTAAGTAGTTGTTGGGAGTTTATATATGTGACCAGCATCGGATACACCGCAAAAAGGAGCAAGGTTTCGTTACATTAGGAAATTTAGAATCTAAGCGCACACATTTATCAATGGTTTTGACACTCTTTTTATTTCACGGAGTCACGTTTTAAACCCATTTTTGTTCAATAATATCTTTCTATGTTTTTCTTAGTGGTACACACCCTGTAAACAGCCTTCTGACTTCGGCCTACAGTTATAGCCTTGCATGTGCGTGACCATGGTGGTGTGTTCACTAATGAGATTGCAGATAGCCAAACGAAAGTTTGAATGCAGTTGATAATGGCGCAACTTGGAGTGGACACTTTAAACTAGTGTTGAAATCTTAGCTTCGCAGTTAGTTACACAGTACAACGATCTACGAGGAATATAAGGTAAACATATATTTTGTCAGCAAAAACCTGCCAGTTTCTTTGATAATTTTAGAGACTTATTACTATTTTTTTAAGAATATTTTTTTCATAATATTAGGTAATAAAACATAGTTTTTAAACGCTTTCGTCAGTTCGTTAGTTACTAGTTACCGTGCCCGTACATGATGTGCGTTTGTAAATCTGTGGCTGGTGATTTTTAATGACATATGTTTTTTCATTGATGGATTAAGTCCTCTAACTAAATATCAATGTATTTCAAAACTAATTGTTCCTTCATCAGGATACAAATAATACTGGATTTATTTATTATATATAAGCATAGATATAACGATAACAATCGATGGTGGTAAAGGGTTATTAAATAGGTACTAATGTAAAAATAACTACATAAACTAACTTAAATGTAAAAAAATAATGAATGTATTTAAACAATAATAACTAGAAATTCCAACAGAATCAAGGAGCAACCAAGGCGCCTAAATAACAATAATTATTCTGAAAGTAAACTGATAGTGAAACTGAATATAGAGCGAACATAATTTTAGGGGATGGCTTTTGTTAAAAAAAGTTTTGTAATAATATTTATTTGACTATACTATTTCTAATGTCTGAAACGTCATTTTTTGCATTATTTCATGTTTTAAAAGAATACCGAATTTTTATTTTGTATTATATATTCGTTCCTACTTAAAATTGCACGACTTACGAACGTCCAACATTAATACTATTACAAGAATATGACTAAATTTCAACTTCCCAGTATTTTATGCAAAGTATTTACTACTCGTATTATGTTTGCTGTAAAGAAGTATCATTTGATTTAATAAATAGTCTGTAACAAAAAAAAATCTTAGGTAAACAACTATAAATTACTCAACTTGATTCGTCTTATCACATCAACTAGATTGATCTGAGATTAAACGCATTTGTTCATTTATAATAAAAAAATTATAGATGCTATGTGAGAACAATCAAGTCGTAAAAACTCAGTTATTATTCATAAATTACAAAAACTCACTTAATACAAATAGAAGCAACAGACACAAAGAGAGGTACATGTGATGGATAATAATATATTTAGCTAAATCATCGATACATATTTTTAAGAAATAGAAAGACATTTTTATTGAACCTGTACAAATAGATTAATAAGGTATCTGTATAACACTCGACACATTTTATACAGAGGACTAAAGTAGGCAATATTATTTCTGAATGTATTCGGGGCGAATGTGCTATGGCATCGTAAATGATAGGAATTAGGTACACTTATTTCAATACTGCTACACACAATGCAGTACCAAGAATACCTTGAATTACTTTATAAATAAATCAATCAATTGTGGAGTAAGCAAGGTAGTAGTCAAAAATAAAAACAAAATCAGAAAGAATCTGAAAATTAACTGCTGGTAGGTACAGCAGGTTATTTCGATAAAACCATTCAGATTGTTTGCATTAATACTAGCATACCATTACTTAAAATGGAAAAGTCAAAAGAAAATTGGTTGTAATATACGAATTGTAAAACCCTTAGTCTCCTATTAATAAATTTATTTACCCGCGCTGTTAAAACTAATTTATCAGAATTTATTGCCGATAATGACCAAATTAGCGACTCCCGATTCGATCGGATACTGGAACTTAGCGCGTGATTAAAATTGCTCATTGGCTAATCTACGCGTGAGGTTGGCAGCCTCCCCGCCCCCGCTCTGGGTGAAGGGCCCCCACCCCTGCCAGACACATAACTCAGGGCGGCAACCGATAAACCTAAACAGAACATCAACCCTCAAATAATGTGTCCAAGCTTGGATTATTGTACTCTGGATGGATTCATTAAAAAAAGATCGGCAAAAAAATTATAAATGTCTAAATTGCGTATCAGTCTGACAAAACACAATTTTTGTTAAGACGGCAACTTTTTTCTCCATCTGCACTATTTTTTCCCATGCAAAAATAATTACTGAACCGGTTGCAGAAATGCAATATTTTTATTACTATACAAGCGAACTATTATTATACTAACGCTTTATAAAATGATTGTGATTTTTTTGTAAAGTATTAGCATCTTATTCCAGATTGGTAGATACATACTCAATTGCCTAGTAAGGGACCACCATTCGGGATAGAAACTGATATAAACTGATAAAGCTACGTTCAATAACTAAATGCGAATAGCCAAACACTTCCATACTCTTTCCCTTTTCTTTTACCCTACCACGTCATTCAGCCATGCGACATTTCTGAAAATGGGGATGCCATGGTTCTACTTGCTTCGGTCAGTTGAAACAAAATTAAGAAGATTGCTGCATGTAGATTGCGGTTTGCTTTACACAGAATCACGAAAGATTAATACGCCTACGAGAAGAAATACGGTAAAACATCAAGACATAATTCACATATCTGAAACCAAAAATATAACTAAGTGAACACCTATTATGAGTTCATTTTTATGTAAATTTACCATACATAATAATTATTGTAAACTGTTGGTTTTCCAAATAAAATACAATATAATAAAATTCCCCCGAAATAAACAGTAAAACCTCCAAAACTTCATACATCGGTTCAATAAAAACTAAACGGTTAATTAGATTGGGTAATACAAAATTATACACCACGCATAACTCGAGCACTTAGTACAGTTAGAACAGTAGCTAGGAACTAATATCGACTTGACAAGAGGCAATACATAATAGCCCTTGCACACATTTGAATTATTTTCAGATGCTTAAATATTCTCAATTGTTACTTGTTATTACATAATATTATCTACTTTCTTATTTGTTATTTAAATGCATCTAAGTAATGGAAACTTATATGAACAAAAAAAACTTTTTCAATTAAAAACCGACATCATATCATGGCTATGTAACAAAACTCTTTACAAACATGCGAACGTGCTTAAATCATTAATGTACGCATTCACGTGATCGACTGGCGGGAGATTTCCAGGTAAAATCAGTCATCAAAATCAGTCATCAGACCCTATGCATTGTAGTAATATCCTCGCGTACAACCATCCAATATCGCTCAAATGGGTTTCAGCTGTTTAATGCCATTGTTGCTGGCGGCGGATAATGGCATAACGATATAACGGACACGGGACACAGTGTGAACTGCGCCGTGGCCGTAAGCCGCTCGCGTCCCCCGTCCCTACAAATGCACTGGCTGTAAGCCTGTTTGCCAAATCAGGGCTATGTAATGCGTACGCAACTCTTGGAACAAACACAATTTTAATGTTGTGCAACATTGATTGACTCAATATAAAATTAATATTTGTTTTATGAAATAAGTTATTTTATTAATGTTAGGCCATTTTACTTACCATCCCTGATCAGATGATTTACTTATTTTTAATTACAATGGTAGCGTGTTTCGGTTTTTCGATTTTTCTGTTTTCATAAGAAAAAATATTTATTTGCATATTTTTATATAAGTAATCCTTTAATTATTATTTATTTGTTGTTATCATTCGATATGAAAACTACGAAAACCGCATAAAACTCTGCAGTGTATTCGTTTGCCATTAAAGTTACAAGTTTTCATTATATTATTTTTTTTTTTAAATCGACTATTTTTATTTTTTATGGTTAAATTTGTTATATAATGTGTGTTGTTGTGTGGGCTGCGCTATCCAATTTAATACAAGTAATAGGTATACGCTAGTGGCGTGCATTGTTTTATGACAAAAGGTAGGCTGTGTGTAGTTTTATCAAGGATTTTTCTATTCGAACTGTCACAATAAGTTATATAGCACAATATATACGTTATTGAAACCTTTTGGCGTATTAAGGAATACTCAGAATACACAATCAATTGATAAAACGACAGGAAAATTAATCATTTAATAATACATTCATAAATGTTAATAATTTTCTACAAAGACGTGTTAATTCATTTTTTCCTGAACAGAAGGCGGCAACTTTAAGGAACATTATCTCACATTAGCATTTAATCTAGCAATAGTGTTAGAAACTTAACTGACAATTATGAAAAGGGTAAAACTTTTACGGAATGGATAAAATTATATCCCTAATTTAAAATGAACCTTTTGAATGTTCAAAATCTACTAGCAGTGCAGTCTGGCAGTGCAGTTTCAGTGCAAGCGGTATGCGGACTTGTGACTACATTTATCCCATAAAAAATTGGATTGAAAAAGGCGAAGGTTTTTTAATAAAAAAAATATTTTAATTTGACAAATGTATTACTATAATACTATTACCATAAGGCAGTTGCAACCAAAAAATACAGATTTGTCAAAAATAAATAATTTATTAATGCCGTTCGATTGCGTCACAAAAAAATTCAAAAATTTATGGAAAAAAATACATTTTGATCACATATATCTGGCAGTTTTTATTTATTTTTTCTTGGGGTAGGCAAAACTTTTCAGCCTCTATGGAATGCTCGCCACTGGTATACACGATGCATAGATAAATAATTATTTTAAAATGTTTCAACTACTTTCGATTTTTAAATAATTCCTTGGGTTTTGCATTCGAGCACATTTTGCACATTTGAACACTTAACCTAAAGCATGTATATAACAATTACCTACTACATTGCCTTTTTTTAAAAGTTTGCTGTTAATCGAATTTAATAAACGATAAAAAATAACCAAATACTTCCAGAGCTTAATGATAACATTATTAAATTTGATTTGTTAAATAAAATAAAAAAATTAATTAAATGAAGTTCTACGAAATCAACACAAAAATATTTTATTACTATATTGTCACCTACTAAATTTCCAATCATCTCGTGGTATTAATGTCCTCATCACCTCTTTACCTCTGTAGGATTACATACATCTACAAAAAAGGTCCATAATGTCGAAGGTCAAAACCTGGATAAAAAACAACTTGCTTTTAATGCAAATTTCACACAGAAAACTATTTTTTTAATTTTTTTTTTTATTCATCCAAAGAACATAAATACATACATGGTAAAATAAAGAAAGGAGCAAAATATGTAGTCCTGCAAAGCGGTCACATGACAGCTTGTCTGCAAGTTCTACAAAGATTAATTAGTCCTAATAGTAATAGTAATATATATTAATCTTAAATAAAATAGGTACTTACATTTGACGTTAACATTATAGGTACATTAACTTAGCCATTAAGTATACATAGATAAAAATTTAAAGATACAAAGAAAAAATTTAAAGATACAAAGAAAAAATTTAAAGATACATAGATTGCTCATTTAAAATCCATAACTTCATCGATTTCACGCAAAGCCTCTCACTTTCCTCCAATTTATAGCTTTCATTAAATTTATTGAAAATCACTGGCACTATGTATTCAAGAGTTCGACCGATTGAAATATGAATTTGTGTTGCTCGCAAGATTAGCCCTCTTTACATTTTCCCTACTACTGCTTAGGTGTACGATGAAAAAAACTATTTTAAGGACACCTTAAGGTTGGTATTTGAGGCCAAAATTCTAACCCAAACCTAATGTTATTTATTTTCTTCAAAGGGTGTATATCTAGTACAGATTAAAAAAAAATTAAAAAAATTACTTACTTCTGAAATCGAATTTTCGCGATTTCATAGACAACTATTTTGGAGCTAATCATGATTTAAAAAAAAAATACCCGTCTCCTATGAAAATATAATGAAATATAAAATAAGAAATAAAAAAGTGTTCAAATAACCATTATAATGGACTTACTTTTAGATTTAAAACGACCAATTTAAGTTGGAACTCAAATTTCCCGAACATAAGTTAAAATATCAACTCGAAAAACTATTTTTTAGATATTTTTTTTATTTATTTTTTATTTCATGTAATCTTATTTTTTTACCATAAACCGGCAAATAATTGTCAAAGTTGCCTCTAAAATCATGAAAAATGATTACTTGATTGGTCTATATTTCATCATTTAAAACTAAAATAAATAAAATATTTCTAATCCGTACTATATATTTACTATATCTTGTAGTTTTAAAAAGGTCATTCAGTTTAGGTGGGTATTTTGGCCTCAAATCCAAAATTAAGTTTTGTGTGTAACAGGGCGCACAGCCGTTCCTTTTAAAAAGAAGTCCAGTAAAATTATTCCACTTCCACAGGTTTACAGAATGTAAAAGTCCAGCGTATGCAAAAGTCAAACAAATCCTTCCAACATTTTGTTATTTTTATAGAATGTGGTCTTATCATAGTACTACTACGTAAATGTACACCATGTAAGTGAAATGTGTCTGGTATGGCCAAACAATATTCATGCAATTCTCCTAAGTCGCAATCTTGAGTCGATGTACTGTTCACCCGGAAGCTTAGCCGGGATAGTTGGCGGGGATGATGCCCCGGGAAGTCAGTAGTGATACTCGCCGAAACAAAACAACTATCCCCGCAACAGCACCGTCCTTACGGAAAGTTTTCATGCTAAAATAATATTTGCACAATAATATCGTTGTTTTATAAGTGATACGTTGCTCTGAAATAAATAAACATTTCGCTGAAACTGTATTAAATATTTCACAAACATTATTTTTTTATATTGGATAAATCCATGTTGCACACATTTAAAAATGTGTTTTTTCCAAGTATCGCATACACTTTACCTAAAAAAATGTATGTACTAAAATAACTTAAGAAAAATTTCAAAATCTGATATCATTGAAAGATACTACAGGGCAGTTCACGTTAGGTTTAGAAGAACGTGGAAGAAAGGTTTAAAAAAAAATCAATTGTTTAGTATAGTAATACGGTAACTTTTGAAATTCAGTGCGGGGTATGCAGGGAAAAATCGCCCTTACACCCTTAATTCCCTACACAATAACGAGTAATGCGGTCTGACCGGAGATTCAGACAAGGTACCTGCGAGCAAAAATCGACCTTAAGATCCTTTGATTTCGAACACAATAATGTTGATTCGCAGTCAAAATTCTACCTTGGCAAAAAATACCTTAAGCGCACCGACTTTCGAAGACAATAAGGCTCAGAGTGGGTCAACTCGGGTGCGTACCTCCCTACAAAGCAGTCAGTCGCGGTTGACTACGCAATACAAACCAATTGCAGGACAATAGGCAAAACCTAGTTGTTTAATAAATCTTGAATAACAAATCTGATTAGGAAATATGCACCTTTAATATCAGAGTAGTGAATTAGTAACAAATTTAATTTAAATGAAAAAATTATTTGTTTTAAGTCACTTTATTATACATTGTCAACCGGTTTCGGTTAAACCCAACCTTCTTAGGACCATATAAACTCGTTTATATGTAAGAATTTTTCAAATTAAATTATTATAATAATTGGATGATTTGTATAGCGGCGTTTTTTGTGAAAAATCACCTTATAATGTCAACCCACAAAGTGATTGCTTTCTTGGATAAATTAATTAATTTAAAAAAATAACATTGTTTCTTCAAAAAATGTTAAATCAATTTGTGCAGTCATATTTATTGAGTTATTAATAATTACTTTGCTTAAAACCAATGTACAAAATATGCAGTGGTTTAAATTTTTGGATAAATATTTTTGTATAGTATTGCTATAAGTTGTGAGGTAAATGTTTAATTATAAGTTATGAGTTTTACGATGCAAAAATCTTGATTAAATTTACGGTATTTAATTTTCTTTTAGATTTTTATTTCACTAGCCTTTGTGGTATTTTTAACAAAAGGCGTTATAAAAAATGATCCAATTACTGTTGTTTTTCGATACTCTGCTATTATAATGCAGCGTGATATGCATGGCGTGTAGACCGAAATTAAAATTAATTCATTGCTACAGGGAACGAGCCACATTTCTCATGCGACTTTCAAATAATGTGAATTAATCGTTAACATTTGTCAAAGAATTTTAGAAAAAGATTTGTTGGGATTTAAAAAAATCATTTTTTAATTTTCACTCTTTCTTACGTTAGCTGAAACCGTACTTTAAAAGGTTCATTATAAATAATAATCGACCGAATAACACCCAGACCACGCACCGACAATGTATCGATTGCAAAGTATATAATTTTAATAATTATCAGTGGCGTGCAGTTCAAAAAGGCTCAAAAGCTGTGCCTGTCTAAGAATGAACGAAATATAAAATTAAAGTTGCAATACAAGTGAAATTTTTTTGATTTATACATTTGAATTTCTTAAAAAATTGATAATACCAAACTATTAATATTTTATTTTTTTGGAATAACTTATTGAAGCTTATATACCTCAATGTAATACTTTTTTTTTAAATTTAAGAGTTATTAATATTTCAGTGATAAAAAATAATATATATATATATATATATATATTAACATTTTGTTTAAAAAATGGTTCATTTATAAAAAAAAAAGTTCTGCTAGGTAATTATTATTACACGTGACAGCTGTTTCGCCTTCCGAAGGTATTATTAAACTCTTTTTCGTTAGTTTGATAAGGTTTTGGAAAGCCAAACAGCTGTTTTGTTCAAAAATAATTACCTCGCAGAACTTTTCTATTATAAATAATCCGATTTTTATAATAAATAACAAGTTTTTGTTGTTGTTGTTTTGTTTTAATATCACTTTATTAACTACATAAATCAACCGGTTTCTGTTCAGCCTGAATATTCTTAGGGTTGTATAAACGTACTAAATTAGAAACAGAATTGCAATTTTTTTTTAATTTCCTTTTTGTACATAAAACAGGCAATATACCCAAAACTTACATAGTGTCGCTTTCCCCGCTTTCAATGTCTTCATCGTGATATATATCTGTATGTTAATTTAGTTTATATGTGTATGTTCCTGATGAAGGTTGAGTCCAACCGAAACCAATCAATAATGCAGGTATATAAATATAATAAAGATTTTTTTCATTTCAAATTTAATACATAATATTACACACAAATAGGTTAGAAACGTATAAATAGTTGGCCATAACAATCAGAGGAAGATGATATTAAACGAGTGATTTTCAAATATGCAACGCACAATAAAATTGCCTTTGGCCATAAAGTATTGCACGCCACTGCTAATTATATGACCACCGTAATATGTATATCAATTCTGCGTTTTCGGTCTATGTTCATCAAGAAATATTGTCACATTCCACACATTAAGTCTTACTCACTAAAAACACAATAAAACGTAGGTACGATTTTTTTCTATATTTTATTTATTTTCGCATTTATTTCTTTATTTTATTTATTTAGATATTTATTACACAAAATATATTATAATTCATATCGCAGTATCAATACTGCTAGTTTTTGACCGGTCAGTGGCTTAGTTGACATCGCGTTTGGTTCTCACACAGGCGTCGTGAGTTCAATTCTTCGACTGGCTAATTCTTCCGCTTACTGTGATGGTAGTAGGAGATTTACAAATATTGTCAGGTTATTCGTAAGAAGGGAATATTTGTCCTTTTTTTAAAAAAAACTATAAAATACATAATTTTTTTCTTATTACTATTTTTCTACTCTCCACAAGGCTCCAGTAGCTTGTGGTTATGGGAGGAATACTTAGATAGATTAAAAAAATATTAGATTAAAAACTGACAAACATAATTAATTACTTCAACTAATATTTTTTGAAAAATAATAAAATAAATATAAACTGCTAGTACACTGGTTTAAATATATTTATGATTAATATGGAATTCCACCACGATTTGAAAACATCAAAGTTCGGCATACATTTTGAATTTATTAAAAAACTTGACATACTTTCACATACGCTTCTCGAAAGCGCAATCAAAAATGCATATTTCATTAGGTTACCTATGTGCTTATTGAATTTGATGGGCAAATGCATTTTCACATAAATACAACTTAAATCGTTCTCTCAAACTTACGGTATATTTCATTAAATCACTGCGGATTACACTGATTGAATTTATTGGGAACTTTTTTTCGCGCAATATGCAACTTTAATGGGTTTCCTCAGATGTCTTTTTTTTTTTTTTTTTTACATGAATATCGCACAAGAGTCTCAACTGCTCCCAACCGTCTGGAGCCAGTGAGACTATGGCATTCCCAATTGGGGAATGTTGTGAGACTGAAGGTATTGGGGAGGGGAAGGAGAAGGGGAAGGGGAAGGTGGGGAAATACCTGGCTATTCAGATCTGGTCACCAAACACGGCTAAAAGCCATTTCAAGCAACGTTTCAATTCTGAATGGTGGTCTTTCACCAGGGCGATACTGAGAGTATCTTCCACTCTGGCAGATTTCATGAAATCACAATATATTATCCTAATGAAATTTAATAACAATACATTTTTTTGGCACACGATACAATAGACTGATCGCACACACTCATTGGATTTAATGTGTGTATTAAGAGTGTATGCTGGAAGTAAGTACGAATATGCTGGCTGGCGGGCTGGGCGAGGGTGGACGAGGGTGTCCGGGTTGCTCTAGGGTGGCTAAGCTCTCGGCAGGGGCGAGGAGCACGAACTACTACTAACATTCCAATATAAAACTACAATGGTCTCATCTTACTGGGGGGACTTACCAATCCAATAATTGAATAAACTCCGCATCATGCACAGGATCAAATCATAAACTCAAATTTTATTATTTTAAGTTTGTGGTCTTTAGAGGTAAGTGTTCCAGTTAATTTGATCACATTTCCAAATTAAACGATTTATTTATGAACTTTGGCGGTGTTTGAGCAAAGGTTTTTTATTTGTATTTATAACAGATGTTACATTGGTTTTTTCTATGCCTTACCACACTGGGAGGAGTTCCCGTACCGACACATAATTTTGATAGATAGCATATACATTTGAAGTATGGTACCTAATTAAATATTTTTTTTTTTTCATATGAAGCGGTAACTTGGTGATGTGACATTATAATTTATAAAATAAAACAAAGTTATTGTTTTATTTTATAAACCTAATTAAATGTTTTATTGGAACTAAAAGTATAATCAAGTAAATGCAAAAGGCACGTGTTTTTCCATTTGTTTGTGCTCTTCCTTATCGGAGGTTGCTCTCATCAGAGTAATATTCTCACTGCAGTGGAACTCGCACTGAAATGTCAGTATCAAAGTTTTTTTCAATAATTTATTGAATTTTTCAGTTCGGGCATCGTGGACATCATTTTACGTCCTTAAATATGACAAAGATGCCGGGTCCTTTTTTTAAATATAGTATAATTGTATATGTTTATAAAGGTTTTATGTTAAAAATGTTATAGCGCAAGTTTTGAGATATACCATCTTAACTAAAAATACAGTAAAATTACCTTTAAAAACTGTACCGTAACATTGTGATTTAATGAAGTTTTATGAAACTTCCGAACACTCGTTTTTACAAATATTTGAAAAAGTATAGATTTGTGGAATAAACTTCAAATAACGAAAGAATTGTACAATCATAATAAACATCTAAATATGTAATAATAATAATAATCGGATGATTTTTATAGCGCCGTTTTTGTGAAAAATCACCTCAAGGGCGCTGTACAAATCTTACTTCCTATTCTTACATTATTCCTATATTACATCTATTACATTTTTATTTTTTTTTGGACAGTATATCATTACACATTATTTATAGACCATATAAAGAGATGCAGTTAAATTATCAAAACTAAATACGGCTTGATCTAAGTTTTCATACATGTTAAATTGAGAGAAAAAAAATGCTAACTGTATTTATTCCTTACGATATATTGCAAAACGCTAATACAAATGATAGGAGTCATGTGAAGTTGGGCGGCGGTGAGGACGGGGGCCGGGGGAACTGATCCATATCTATATCTATATCCAATCTTCTTTGTCTTTTTTGGTGACGCCCCTGGGCGGCCTGACGGGACTGCCCGTACGGCCAGGTAGCGCTTGTCGGCCGGCTTCAGGATCTGGAAAGAGCACACCAGCGTGTCGTCCATTTCTCGCCCCAGCCGGTGGTGTCCTTGTCGGGGTCGGACCACAGCAGGTCGCAGAGTAGCCTGGTCGGGCACGTCCGTGGGCCGCATGATGCACCGGATCTGCTCTGTAGACTGGAGGTCAGAACTCAGGTCGCCGTGACAGCAGAAGATCTTCTCGTCAAATGTCTTTTCCTATTGCGCCTTTCTCGGCAGCCACGAAATCTAATTTTACGGGTTGCGGTTGTGGTAATATAGATATATTACCACAACCGCAATTGAAATTAATTATATTCATAAGAAACCATATTAGTACTCCCTCTCTAAACACGAGAATTTCTCGATTAGGGAGGTATTAACTAAAAAATATATATATATATATTAAACTTACATACCTACTATTATTACCATGTAAACAATCTTGTTAATTAATAATAATAATAAATTGATTATTTCTATAGCGCCGTTTTTGTGAGAAAATCTTCGCAAAGGCGAAAATTGTATATAATAAATATCTATAAAATATGCGAGTAATCGTTGATCGATTATGAAATTATAATTTCCATTTAGTTTTGAAGTATATTCTGATAATTATTATTAAAAATTTATTTTGTTAACAATATGCCACCTGCTGAAAATGAAAGTGGCATTAGAATAAAACAGTTAATTAATATTTTGATGACATGGCTAGGTAAAAAAATATTTGTGTTAGATTATTAGGATATATTATTTAATTTTTTAAATAATTAATTTCGTTATTTAGGATTTTTTATGGATTCAAATAGAAATAGTTTGTAGTAGACTACTATGAAATATATGTGTTTTAAAGATTCAATGTATTATTTTATAAAGATATATAAGTACCTAAACTGAAAATTTATTATAACAAAATTTTGAAAGAAAATTAGTCTAAACAGTAGTTCATCGAGACGTTTTTTGTTCTTTTCCTAAAATCTCTTTAAAGTTAATAAAATTAAACAAATAAAAGTTATTTTGCACCTACCTACCACAACTACTTAATGAGGGTAGAATACGTACTTCGAAAAAAAAACACTCAATAATAATCTAAATTTTTTCAGAAAGTCGCAATGTATGAATTATTATTTATACAGGTACAATGCAGGCGTAAAGTAATGGACTTCTCGGTCTAAAAAAATTTTTTTTTTATAGGATTAATTAAAATAACATTCATTCCACTGCATTTCAAATGATTTATTAAAACATGTATATAAGGTAAATAGTGTATTAGTGTAAACTCTATTGTTGAATAATTTGAAAAGTTTTGTGTTTTTTAAACATTCAGTAGAGTAAAAATTAAAATAACCAAAACTTTGTAAATTTTAATTCCGGAGCACAGAAGAACAACATTATATTTATTACGATAGAATGTGTGTGACTCATAATATTAATGATTATTTCGATGCATACAAATTTATAATGCACGAGGTTTCGTTATGGTTCCTTTGCTTCTGACTTTTGAAATGTAGCATTGATAAATTTAATCGTTTTCAGAATAATTTAAAACCATCTCCACTTTTTCCATGAATTTATTTACGTTTCGTGTATTCCTAAATTTCATTTAGTATTTCGGAAAAAGCTCGAAGTGAAACGATTACTTAACTTTCCCCTTCATGGTCCATTGGCAAATTTAATAAAACCTGTTGACGTTCCACTCATTGGGTAAAATACGAATGCGGTCTTTCTTTTATTAGAAAGTACGGGGGAAGGGTGGAGGTTAACACGGAAAAGCGTTTACCATCGCTCTGCGATTACACCCCGGGCCCACCTTCCCCTAGCTGGCTCCGGCTTCATAAACCTACTCACTCTTTCTTTGCTCCTGCTCCTGATACAAGGGAAAAGGCAAAGGTCTCTCCAGAGAGAAAAGTTGGGTGATTTCTCAGATTTGTCAATTTTATCAATCGCTGTTTTCTTTTATCCGTAAATTATTATTTTTTTATTAATTATTATTATTTTATGTCATTTGCTACGTAACATATTTAAGTATAGCATAACTCATTTTGGGATAAGAGAAACATTTACATTACACAAGTGATACAAAAAAACACACAGAACTGAAGCAGAAATAACACAAAACATAAAACAACAGACAAAAATATACGGTAATAATACATATAAAAAATGTTTGCAGAAAAGTATACAAGTTTAACATAAAAGTACAACAAAACGACAGTGGCTATTAACAAAAAAATAAAAAATGTAAAAGTTTTGTAAAAAAATATACAAGATGTAAACAATAAAGTAGCAAAACTGGTAGAGGAAAATGATATATTTATCATATTACATTATATAGTATCCGAAAGAAATAAAATACCATAAGTGTTTATATAGACCCGCGTAGTTGAATACTTATTTAAAAAATCAGTTTATTAATTATAATTTATGAGAACGCGAGGAAAAAAGAAAATAAAGAAACCCTAAACGAAGATATGTCTAGCAATAAAATCAAAGTTAAAATTTGCGTCTTTTGACCTCGCCTCTACCCTTAAGAAGTACCTTAACAGACTAGGGTAAATAGAATTACGGGAAAATATAACCAAACACACAAATAAATATACAGACAAAAAAATAACAGTCTGGTTTGCGCGCCCTTGAGGTGTTTTTTCACAAAAACGGCGCTACAAAAATCATCCAATTATTATTGTGATATTATTATTATTGAAGCACTATATCAAACACTGGTTGCATAGTTGTTGTATTCATATTACAAGATAATCTGTTTTTGAAAAGTTATTCGTTCAGTTGATTGTACGTATTCATGTCGATCGATTTAAGCTGTACCTAAATTGCTTTGTTACACTGAAATCACCAGGCAATTAAATATTTTGTAACTACTGAATAACTTGGAATGATTGCATTATTTTTAGAGTTAATTACGTATATGTGAATGCTTGCTAAGTTATAATGAAAATAACTTTGCCGATAGTGAAAAATATTATGGCTTTAAAAAAATAATCATATCTTTAGATAAACAAACGCTGATTCTGAATATCAAAGTTTGATAATTATATTGCAGTAGTGTTATAATAAGCAATCTTTATATATATTTTTATGTGTAGAATTAAGAAATCGTAATTTAAAAACGATTATAACTGAGGAGATTTAAACGCCCTGTGATTGGTCGGCGGGTTTCGGCGGAACTTAAACTGCTCCCACACGGTCGGTCGACCACATGGACTAATAATGCGAGCAATTTTTAACGGTTTCGCACTGTGTGAACTTGCACATGGCAATCACTTGCTTGTGAACGGCATTTATATGGTATTTAAGTTAGGTCAATAATCATAAATTTTAAAAATTTAATAAACATCCTTATTAAAAACAGTTGCTTCATCATAAAAATTCTTGACAGATATAACTGTGCAAATTTCATGTTTCCAGAGCTCATCGTTTCTTTTGCTTCGGAAAACATATTTAAATTTTTTTAATTTTAATAAAACTTGATCTAAGCGAAACCGAATAATTTTTGGAATAAAGTTTTGAAGTTGTGAATTCTCGCTTGTCGTTTGGGTGCCATAATTGATTTGACAGTGATCTACTATCTCTAAACAAAGAAACATTCATTTAAAATTTGTATTTAATTCCAAAAATTTAGTTTTTCAGAACATATTTAAATAAAAATGTTCTTGAGTAGGTACCTACTTGTGTTTTCAATTTAGAAAACCTTCTAACCAAACAAACCTTCTTCTTTTAAATATTTAATCTGTGGCTAACCGGAGTGGTATAGCTATGTGCAAAGCTAAATAAAACATGGCGGGTTCAAAGTTTTTACTAAATTTAAAACCTTATAGCAACAGTTTTACATATTGGATTTCATTTAAACTAATCTTTAAACCTTCCCGGAACTAATAAGAACACACTGTGTTCGTTAAATAATTTTCGAAAAAATCGAGAACAGACAGACAGGTCATTCATTTATATATATATATATGGTATATATAGAGGATTTCAAACCACAAAGTGATTGCTTCTTTTGAAAATATAATTTAAATGTTATTTTCCGTACATTCCTTATATTTTCAGTCAAGATAGGGTACTCTTTAAAAACAAAACACTCAGATATAGTTTAAATTGTACCAGTCTGAAGAGACCCGTTATAAGGTGAAATCGAAACGATTTGAAATAAATAAGTGGAAGAGAGTTACAAAGATTTTTAATAAATAAAAAAAATCATATTAAAATGGAATTCCAGCATGAATTTACAGTTTCAAAATTAGAAATAATAAAAAAAAAAACACCTTTTCATCATCGATCAAAGTAATATTAGTCAAATTTATACAATTCCAACCCCAAAACACATTTGATTTAATCACGCAAGTGAAATAAAATAAACCATGTTAACTGCGTAATTTAGAGCGAAAGCTTGTTTTAATACAGTACTCAAAAATTGTATTCGGAGCGTTTAAATCATCCCGCAATCCCATTACTTCTGCATTACACATTCAACGCAGTAAATACTCATAAATATCTTCAAGGGGGTGTATCCGTGAATGATCCACTCAAAAAACTTTCATCCGGTCTGCCGTCACATATACTCGTATGGCGGTGATAACTGCGTAACGATTCTATTCAAATGAGTTATTCGTCGGGGATACAAAACGTCCACATAATGGTCAGTAAATATCAACAAGGATGATATTTGATTGGTGCAATAAGGGTGGTATTTTTTAGATAGGCACTTAAAATTATAATGCTCTATAATATGACTGTGCTTTATTTTAAGATCTTTTCATTTATTTATTTATAATGTACCCACAAGACAGAGAGAAAGTTGACATTTAAAATTTTACAAATAAATACCAAAAGAAAAATATCAACGACGGTGTATAAAAATAAGACAAAGAGTTATAAAAATAAGGAAACAATATCAATTTCTTGGAATTGTTCGGAAATTCTTCTCTAAATCAATGATCAATTGATTTTTATTTCCAGAGTGAGGCACAATCATTTTTTGGAGAACCTTTGAAATGTTTTTTTTTTAATAACGTTATGTTTGGTTTTTATTTATTTTTTTATCGGCTTATAGATATCATATAGCGCTGAAATTTTTTCCTAGTATATAATTTTATCAAAACTAAACTCCCTACCTACAAAATTTCAATTTTATAAAAAACATCAGCTTGAAACCTTTCACTCTCATCTGATGGTATGTAAAGCATATAAAATAAAAAATTGATAAGCGGTAAACCAGATTTATCCATTTTTTTTTTCCTAACAGTAATAACGTTTTAGAACAAAAACCTGGAAATAAAACAACGACTTCAAGTAACTACAACAAATAACAAATAACATCATTACAGCGGTGAGTAGAAGGCGTCCTCGGCGTGGGCCAAAACTGCTTGTGAATTACTTGTCAACATTTGCGATCTGCATACAAAATTTATTATTTTCCTCAGGGCCTGCTTTGTAGAGTTAACGTAAAAAAATCGAATCTTTGAACAAAACTAATAATAATAATGAGTATTCATTTCCGTGCGTTGGGAGGTTAATGCAATTCTGTTCAAATAAATATATAATTTCATTATTGTTTTATTACATACTAGCTGATGTGTACCCGGCCTTACTCGGGTACAATAATTGATTTGACAGCGAAAGTAACCATCTCCAAATAAAGAAACATTCATTTGAATATTTTATTTCTTTCTAAACGTTAATTTTTCAAAATATATCCAAATCATAAAGTTCTTAAGTAGGTACCTACTCGTGTGTTCCACTTTAAAAATATTCTACCCAAAAAAACCTTCTTCTTTTGAATATGCAATCGGTGGCTAACCAGAGTGTTATATCTATGGGCTATCCTAAATACAACATGACGGGTTGAAAGTTTTCCATACTAATTTTAAAACGTTACTGCAACGGTTTCACGGATTAGATTTCATTCAAATTACTTTCTAAACCTTCCCGGCACTAATAAAAACAAACTGTGCTATTTTCAGCAAAACCGGCCCAGTGATTTTCGAGAACACCGAAGACAAACAAACAAACTCACATTGATTTTTATATGTATAAGCAAAGGCGTGTAAAGTTGTTTTTGGAGGGTGCACTTGCGCTCCGTAACACAGTTGATTTTTTTAATATACCAGAGATTGAATAATGGGATGAGGTCTATCGCGATACTGTCTGTAAATAAAATATCGCCACTTGATAAAATACAAACATAAATTAATGAAAAGTGGATTGTAATTACTGTTTTCAGCACTGTTCCTTTGAAAGAGCTCCCGACTCAGAGACACGCATACTCTTTCATCCACGATATGTAAAATATGAAATGACGCACACGAGATTTGAGTGGATTCATTCCGTTGTTATTGTTAGGCGTACTTACCTACTTCAATACAAACTGCGCATTTGCTTTAGGGGTTCATTACTTTGTTTGTGCTCCGCCGCTGATGTAACCCATCATTTGAGAGCTTTCCAATCTGGATATTGTATTCGACGTTTGTTTGTCGGACATTGCATTTAAGAGAGAAGGCTGCGCGGCCTGTTTCATACAAAACTTAATTTTGGATTTAAGGCCAAAATACTCACTTAAAACCTAATGATCTTTTTTTCATCTTAAATAATAATAATAATAATAAATGGATTATTTCTATAGCGCCGTTTTCGTGAGAAAATCACCTCAAGGGCGCTTGGATATATCTAGTACGGATTAGAAGTAATTTATTCATTTTTGTTTTACGATATGAAATATAGGCTATTAAAGGAATTGATTTTTCGCGATTTTAGAGGCACCTTTAACAATTATTTGGGGGCTAACGATGATTTAAAAAAAGGTTTATCCAGCCACTTTGAAAATATAATGAAATATATATTAAAAAAAAATTAAAATAAGCATTACGGTGGACTTTAAATTAAATTGAAAACGACCAATTTACGTTGGAACACAAAATTAAAATATTGACCCGAAAAGAAGTTTTGTTTTTAATATTTTATTTTTGTATTTTTATTTACGTAATCATATATATACATATAATTATTTTTTAAATACAGTAAATCCGCAAATAATTTTCTAAGTTTCATCTAAAATTATGAACATTCATTTTTTTCATGGCTTAAACTTCATAATTTAAAACAAAAATAAATAAAATATTTTTCATCCGTACTAGATGTTCACTAAACCTTTAATTAAAAAATTATATCATTCAGTTTAGGTTGGTATTTTAGCCTCAAATCCAAAATTTAATTATGTATGAAACAGGCAGCGCAGCCGTTCCTCTTAAAGGGAAGTACTTTCGACGATGTACAGTACATATCATGTATTTATGTCTACAGCAACATGCTGTGCTCTGATCGTTACTCGGTTCCTACATTCCACTTAGTGCATTCTACATTATGTTTGATCACAAATTTGAAGTATATGTTAATCTATATAAAAATCGTTTCTATTTTTACTTTATTTATTTTTTCTTATAATATTTTATGATTTAGAACTGCAAAATCTTTACTTTGTGTATAACACTTCTCTATTGAAGCCGTTTTTTCATTTGAAAGCTCCGATATGCGAAGAAGTATGCACAAATAACAAAATTAAATCTTTATATCCTTATCGGCGGTTGTTTTCTCTAATGAGCAAGTAAGTTCAGTGAACTCCCAAAGAAAACTACTAATATTAGTACAGTTTGAGCAGCATGCCGGTACTCCATAGTATTTGCTAGTACAAATTCCTAAGCAGCGCGCCGCGAGTCCTTATTAAAAAAAAATCCAATAATATAGCGCAATCCGAATCCCGGAACCCACATCTGGAGCAAAACAACCTATGGGATATTTCATACAACATAAATACGGTTTTGAAAGGACCCGAAACGTAAATCAAAGTCGAAATTCGCTATTTCGGTGCCCAGCGATATGGCAAATATTTTTTTTAATTTGCTTCTTTTTTTTCTTTCTATTTCATCATGTGAATACAATTAATATTGTTTTAGTATTTGAAAGTTTTTGTTGTTTCCAATTTAACGGTTAATTTGTCATGGAGCTCGATTTTTGTATTATTAGAAAAACATGTTTTTTAAAATGTTTTCCGCCTTTTTAGTTTTTAAATAACTAACCATCAAGCCGTTTTCTCCGCGGGGATAGGCATAGAGGACGGACCATGGCATACACTTCTTGCTTCACTCACATTCATACAACGTATCATACATTCTCTTTTACTTCAACTTCTGACATGGCCCGACTAAAATATTTGATTAACTTGATCGTGCCATGGCTTCCTCGGACGTCCCCAGTTTCTTCTTCCATTCGCATTCGCGTCATATATTCTCCTAACACTCCTTTCATCTTTCATTCACTCTACATGCCTGAACCATCTAATTGTACCTTCCTTAATCTTGTTCATTATGCATACATCAGTCTTGCATTATTTACGAATATCAACATTTTTCACACGATCATACATAGTTTTACCGCACATTCTTCCCAGCGATCTCATTTCTACAGCATTCAGTCTACCTTCATCCTTCCTCTGCCAGTTCCATGCCTCATCGCCATACATAAGGGTTGGTATCAGCACTCCATTGTGGACTAATAGTTTCACTTCTTTAGACAACTTTTTGTTTGCGCCAACCGCGTTCAGTTCCCCGTTAATGGAGTTTCCTGCATTCACCCTTTTTAATATCCCTATCCGCCTTTCCATCTCTCGTAAACATACTTCCCAAATACACAAACTCATCGACCTGCTTCAAGTATTTATCATTCACAACTATATTGCACACGGTTTTCGTACTCTCTCTTTCAGACACCATGACTTTAGACTTACTTACATTCATCATTAGCTCATTCTTCGTACATCCTTGATACGACGGACTGTAGATCGTCCATCCTGTTAGCAATCAGCACCGCATCATCAGCATACAACAGGCAACATACTTGCAGATTACACATTTTCGCGCCCAAACCCACCTCTTTCAATTCTTGCATACAATTATCCATGTATAGATTGAATAACTATGGCGAAATTACGAAGCCTTCCTTCACATCTTTTGTAATACCAAACCACCCCTGTAAAATCACCGTTTGCCCTAACACGTGCAACGCTTCCTTCGTACAGAGATAAGATTGCATGTATAAGATTCGTATTCACTCTATTCTTGGACAACACCTTCTATAACTTTGTTCTGTCAACTCGGTCGTATGTTTTTTGTAGATCTACAAAAGCACAGAAAAGTTTCTGTTTTTTTTTTTGCCAGAAACTTCTTTGTGAGCATACGCAAAGAGAAAATTTGATCCATGCACCCTCTTCCACTCATAAATACACCTTGCAAATCCCATATTGTATCTTTTGTTTTCATTTGTACCCTTTCAATCAATATCCTACCATACAGCTTTCCAACCGTACGTAGCATGGTAATAGCTCTGTGATTTTCACACTTCATACGTGACCCTTTATCTTTGTATAGAGGTATGATCACAGCCCTTCTCCTATCTAATGGGGTGTAACCCCCCTCTAAACAATGATTAAAAAGTTTGCATAACCATGTGAGAATTATACGGCCTTTAAATTATTCAGCAGCAATATTGTCGAAACCAACGGCCTTACCATTTTTCATACGTTTAATTGATATTTTTTATTTCATCCGTGTTGATTTTAGGGACATTCACCCCATCCTTATTCATACCTGACTCACAACTAGAATTACTATCACTCGGGTGGCTTTCAAAGACCTCTTCAAAGTATTTCATCCATCTCTTTTTTATTTCTTTCTCATTCGTCAACATTTTTCCATCTTTCGATTTGATCACCTTCAAATATCCGCTTTCTGGACTATTCCGGGACCTTTGGATCTCCTTCCAAAACAGTTTAAAGTTTACTTGTTTTTTTTGTGGCAAAATAAATTACCGTAAATAATTAATATAAACTTATGCTTTTTCCCGAAGTATATAAAATACTGGTGGCTGTTTATACCCACCTTTCCACAAAAACTTTTGAAACGAAGTGACTCCGTAGTACCTATATAAAATTCGATTAAGGAAAAAATCTGCTCATAGGAAGCCGATATTTTTTCCTTTTTAAAATTGCTTTAATGTTGAACTACAAATGATTTAGACCACGAACCGCGTCTGATTTTATGCGTTTTAGTTGATTAATCATGATTGGTATGTAGATTTATGTATATTTTCATGTTTGGTATGTAGGAAACACAATTGTGATTTTTATTTAATTAGACTTTTTTAACAAATATTTAGGACGCATTTAGTTTTAAAGTGTTGCTCATATAAAGATAGAAAATATAAAGTTGCAATAAAATTATAAACCAGAGCACAAAATAATATAAATAGTGGTTAAGAGGAACGGTTCTGCGGCCTGTTGCATTCAAAACTTAATTGTCGATTTGAGACCAAAATCAACCTCACTCAACTCAACTCAGCTAAACTGAAATATCTTTTTTTTTCGTCAAAAGATATAAGAATTATCTAGTATGGATTAGAAGTATTTTTGAAAAAAAAATTGAACTCACAAAATAAAGGTCATTAAAGAAATTGAATTTTCGTGATTTCAGAGTCAACTTTAGCAATTATTTGGGGGCTAACAGTGATTTAAAAAAAATCCTATCTCGTCTACAATGAAAATATGATGAAATATAAAATAAAAAAGGCATTAAAACAAGCATTACGATGGACGTATAATTAAATTAAAAACCACCAATTTACTTTGGAACACAAATTTGCCGTACATAATTTAAATTATCAACCCGAAAGTAGTTAACCAGATGTTTATTTTTTATATTTTATTTTACATAATCATAATTACACGGCAAATGTCACAATGCAAAAAAAAGTTACCATAAACCCGCAAATAATTTTCAAAATTCCTCAAAAATCATGAAAAATTGATTTCTTTAATGACCCATACTTCATAATTCCAAACAAAAATATTTCAAATCCGTACTAGAATATTTACTATACCTTTAATTTAAAAAAAAATATCTTTCAAAAAAATATTTTTGAGGCCAAAATACCCTAAAATCCGAAATTAAGATTTGTATGGAACAGTGCGCGCAGCCGTTCCTCTTAAAGGTAAATAATATATAAGTTAGTTATTACACGGGAATTAAAGACAGGTAGGTATGTAAGCCAGGACAGGTACTGAATTTTATTTTCTTCTAAAGCAGGGGTCTTAATCCAGGCTTCTTCCTGGCCTTTTTGATTGTACTTTTACATAGCGAAGTGTCTTAACCAAGAATCCAGGTCTCAGCCCAAAGCAGTAAAATTTAGTCCCTCCGTTATCCTGAAAGGCAAAACATGTTAAAATTGCCGTGTTTGGTGGTAATGGTCACCTTAAATAAGCAATCCATCCCTCTCTGACGCGTCGGGGTAGGTGGGAGAATTGAGGATGTTGTCCCCTTCGCACGCGCGGGCCGAAGACACCAATCCATCTGTGAGGATGGTATGACACGTGACGCGTGGTAGACACATTTACGATGAGTGGCGGGAAGTAGGGAAGTATCGTATCTCCACACTTTTCTTTTCCATCGCAGTCGTTCTGAGATGTGATCTTTAAAGTTAGCAGAAGGAATACGGTGTAACTTCCCTGAGAATGTATAATAATATACCGAAACTGCGCACATTCCGGAAAGATAACATTTTTTTACAGTTATAACAGAGTGCCCTACATTTCACACCTACTGTTAGGTGCTTAACGGTCTTATTTATTTTAGAATAATGCACGATATTAAAAGAAACGTACCTATTAAATACCAAACAATCTGCAATCTTCGTTACCCGTTGTAGAAATTTTTAAGATGCTTGGAATACACATAAAAAGGGAATTGGAATAACTTTTATTTATACGGTTAAAACACGATTGCCTAAGACTCCATGGAAATATGGTATGCTTGAAGTGAGATACCAAAAAAACTAAATTTCCTTTGTTTAGCGTTTTACGGCAAAATCCCAGAGGCTTGAGAAGTATACAACATAATTTTTTTGAATAATATATTTAGAATTTTTGAAGACACTGCAAAGTAATACGCATAACCTTGCTTCGCATAAGTCGTAAACCTTCCTAAATGTTGCTGTGCCCCGCTTCCCACCCCACCCTCTTCTGGCACCTCCCGCCACCCCCTGCCACCCTCTGCCACCCTCTGCCACCCGGATACAGCAAGATGCTGAACTATCCCGTCTCCTCGCGCCCTCCTCCGTCCGTTTTATCTTTCCATCTCTGAAGTGTGCCACTTAAACTGTTTTCTCGATAAAGAAAACTGAAATTCTTTCATTCTTTTGTCACGGGACGTGTAGAATTTCCCAAATTATTTTGAAACGCTTCGGCAATGATGAATATTGACAGTTGGGGTTCAATCGCTACGGCTGATTTCATTCCGTTGGGGTTGCGCGTTCAATTTTCCACAGTAAAAGCAGAGCTTATTTTCCGCAAGAGAAAAATAGATTTTCTACAATAACAATGTTACAATGGCATATGTGTGTATTCATTCCACTGCCAATTACTAAATAGGCCACTATAACTTGCTGGAACGCTATAAAAAATAATGATTCGGCTTAGGACCAGTATGTAGGAAACATCGTATGGTTATAACATACAGGAAAAACAAATCTTTTAAACCTACATAATTACGGAGGTGATGATTGAATAAGAAACTTTCCATTAAGGCAGAACCATTGTATAGGTTTCACCGCGACTTTTTTTTAACTATTTGTTTTTAATGTTAATTGACTCGAATGCCTAAGCATATTTAGTCTATTCGGCCCTTCTGGTTAATTTTTTTCAAAATTCAGCGAAAACCCAAATTTCTTCAAATCTCTATATATAAAAACGAACGTTTGTCTCTCTGTCCTAGATTTTATCGAAAATTACTTAACCTGTTTCGCTGAAAACACCACAGTTTGTTCTCATTAGTGCCGGGAAAGTTTCGAGAGCAGTTTGAATGAAATCCAATAGGTAAAATTGTTGCTAAAACATTTTAAAATTAGTATGAAAACATTGAACCTGCCGTGTTATTTTCAGCTTAGCCCATAGATATACCACTCTGGTTAGCCACAGATTACATATTCAAAAAAGGTTTGCTTGGGTAGAATATTAAAATGGAAAACACAAGTACGCACCTACTTAAGAACTCTATTATTTAGATACATTTTGAAGATATCAAACGTTTGAAATTAAATAAAATTTTCAAAGGAACGTTTCTTTATTAAAAGATAGTAATAGTCGTCACAAGGCATTATTTTCGCTCTCAAATCAATCATAGCACCCAAACGACAAGCAAGAATTCGCAACTTTATTCCAAAAAAAAGCCCGTGCAAGGCCGGGTATACATCACCTAATAGTTTTATATTTTTAATCATTGAAGATAATATTAACAACAATTCTCAAAATGAAAAATGAAACCTGGTTTCGAGTCTCAGCTGCTACCGTTGTCTTTTCTTTTCCGTGTCTTTTCGGCTTCGTGTTTCATTTTGAAATATTTTCTTCAATGATTAAAAATATATTACAATGAGGTTTATAAACTTCAATGAGTTATTCAAAAAAAAAAGTTTTTATAGTCATACGTCCTCCATTCAAAGAATAAAATAAACCCGATACAAAACTATCAAGTAAATTAACAAATCCCTTCAGAACGATAATTCTTCTTTATTTGTACGAGACATCCGCATCGCTTTAAGTCCCTGCCCTCGCTAGACGAATGGGGAATAAAATAAGCAATGAATCCCGTATTACCTTTCTTAGGAAGTAAGTCCTCCCACGGTAATAATTAATACATTTTTTATCCCCGGGAACGTGTCCGAGTCGGGAATGTTCCGCTATAGGCCTAGAGCTTTAAGGCCGGCCAACCAATTTACTAAAGAGCCGCGTTTTACTGTTCGAACTAACGGGACGCGTGCGCCGCGGCGGCCATTATTAATTCAGCCAACCTCACTTAGTTCGTGTGTAACCTAACCTAACCTAACCTAACCCCGCTAAGTGAATAAATAGCGAGCGGGGATGCTGCACGGCCAATGCGTATGTATCTCACGAGAGCGGCGAGGCGGTCCTTTATGGGAACCATCATTAGGCAATGGGTTGGAAAATTGGATTTACAAAACAATTTTACAAATTGTCGGAGCAATGTGTCAGATTATTCTATTTATATACCGAAATCCTTAACATTTTTTTCACCAAATAATTTTCCGAACACAGATCGTTTTTGTTTATTTGGGAGACCAACAGTTTACATAAAAAAATAAGTATAAAGAATAAGGGATATAAATTTGACCATTTACAGGTTTCCACATGGGTACTATTTATAAGTGAATCTAGAGATTTTCAAAGAAATCAAAGTAAAATTAAACAGATGGATTCGTTATGTTTTGAGGCTGTTTGTTTCGTATTGTAGTCTGTGGTTGGTGTGCGCAAGTGAATATATCATTATTCTATGAAGTGAATCAAAATTTGAGTTGAATCATTTTAAGATTGTACAGAATATTTTAGTTTAATAATGTGATTTCAGCGACCAGTGTGCTAAGACGGAGGCTGTATAGCTTGAAGTTTTCTTTGGATATCTCTGCAGGGGAATGAGGTGTTGATTAATTAGGTGAGTATCTGTGTTATGCTACTTGAGTTTATATCACCATGCGAGTTGATGAAGATGTGGAAATCTCCCGACCAAGGAAATCTATGTCGGCACGTTGTATTGCGATGTTGTAAATGAGAACGACGAGACGTTTTAATCCATTCCTTATTCTATAAATAGAGAGTGAGTTCTGACCGCACTTTTTATACCACTGGGGTGTATTATAAGTTATATATGTCAGAACGACGTTTTATAATAATACAAAGTTTTTTATTGGACCAGCTTGGTCAACAGTAATTTAATAATTAGCAGGAAGACGAAATGGTGAATAGTACACATACCATGATATAGATAAGTTAGGCATTGACAATTTAGAGTAAATATAACATACACAGATACAGTTGTATTATATACATTTTTTTAATACTTTTTTATGTCTTGTAAGTTGCATTACAAGTATTCTACAAAATATTTAATTAAAGGGTTTTATTGGTCGTGCATACCTTGTCAGAAAAGAGGAGCTCTTGTATCCGATAAGGGAGCCATGATTTTTAATTTAGTAGGTACGTAATATTTAATTTCCTTCTATTTATAAAATGTTTTGTATGAAATATTTACGTATGTGAGTTTTTTTTAAAGAAGACTTTAATTTTATTTATTTGTCCTGATTGGTCATTAGTAAAGCGCATTTCATTGAGGAGGTTATTGTAATTTTTTTATGATTTGATATTTATAATGGTTTTGAATTTGAGTTGTTTTAAAATTAGGTATTATAAATTGTTGAAGAAGATAATATTAACATATCCCAAATGAACCACGAAACCGAAAAAACAACGGAAAATAAAAAGATTTCTGTCGCATCTGGGACTCGAACCCAGGAACCTCTTTTATTTTCCGTTGTTTTTTGGGTTTCGTGGTTCATTTGGGATGTGTTAATATTATCTTCTTCAATGATTAAATATTACAATGAAGTTTACAAACTTCAATAAATTATAAAGAATAAATTGAATATTATAAATTGATTACCATTTCTAATAAGTTTGTAACATTCCTGATTTTCTTTAAGATTTTTTTACACATTTTTATAACAGAAACTTGCTTAAATATATCTTCAACATTTGGTACTGGAAATAGTGAGAAAAGTGATTTCGTTGATAAGGTGGAATTTGTTTTAATACTTTTATGATGATTCTTTATGAAACTTTTACTGAATTAAAATTATTTTTATAAGATCCTCCCCAACCAGTTATAACAATACAGTATACATTTATGCAGATATAATAAATAAGTTCCTGAGTTTTTTGGTTTTAATTAAAGCTTTTTTCAAAATACGAATGTTTTAATATAAATCCAAAAAGCATAATTTGCGAAATACAACAAAAAAACGGATCCCGACGATAATTTTACCTACAGCATATAAAGCAAAAATAAACTTTAAATTTGTTTTTACTTCTTTGTGAAAATTCGAGACGACCCTTTTACTCGGAGCGAGGAAAAGTTCTTTACAGAAGAAATGTGCCGGCGCTCCGAGAGATAACAAACAAATAAAAAAGACTCACAATAACCGGATTGCATGAATTTCACCTTTCACGGAGGCATCACGTAAATTCCTGAAAACTAAATTACACCTCACCGTGGCAGACAAGCTGAACTTTGGAACAAAGTAAGTTAAGCGGCGGGAGGAAGAAAAGAACGAAAAAATACAAGTGTAAATAATATGAATGTAACAGGAAAGCAGCATACGCCGTAGGTATATAATTCGTTTTTATATTCCGCTTACAGAGTTACGGAACGCGGCAGGGACAACAAAGTTATCCCGTAATATAATCTCTGGGTGCGTGCCCTGCTCCGCGCCTCTTCTGCGTCCCTTGCTCGTGGCTCCTGGCAGCTGGCACCGGGAATTCTCTTTCAATTTCTTCTATAAAGGAATTATATGATTTGTGGTTATTATTTTTATATCTTTGAGAAACTAGCTGGTACACTTTATCGTCATTTGCGTAATTTGAGATACGGTATCAAGCCAAGAAGCGAATACATTTTCATAGTCTTTGTCATAAAAAAATGTTACTTTGTTGAAAGCTTCAAATTAGGAGCATTTGAAATCAAACTTATGAATTTCTATGTGTGAATAAAACTCCTGTTTTATATGCTGGGGGGGGGGTCGGATAGTGATACCTAAGTCTGCAAGTCAGTATAGGGGTCTTAGGAGTCGCCCTATGGACCTCATCAATCCCGTTGGGAAATGCACCGCATTCACACGGCTATAGCAGCACCTTATCTCAATAAATAAAAAAATTTAATTCAAACAGACATGTCAATTTAACCAGTAAATTTATTTATTGTTCACCAGATTTCGGAAGACCCCTTCCATTGGGAATAAAATAAAAATCATAATTAAAACAGCAATATTAACTGTGATGTTGGAACATAGCGAAAATGGTAAATATAGGTAAGGTTATTCAGGAGAAACGTAACGGCTTACTGGAGAACGTAACGGCTTACTGGAGAGACGTAACGGCTTACTGGAAAAACTTGACGGTTTACTGGAGAAACGTAACGGCTTACTGGAGAGACGTAACGGCTTACTGAAAAAACTTGACGGTTTACTGAAGAAAAGTAACGGCTTACCGGAGAAACGTAACGGCTTACTGGAAGTATCGGAAATGTTTAGCATAAGATTGTTTAGATTTTCGTATCAAATAAAATAATATTTGGTTTATTTATAATATTTTTTTACTGCTTGTATAGAAAACCATTTTATTTATGGAACTAAAGATATCACCTTTTGTGACTTAACTAACCTTTTTTCGATGTTACTCGAAATTAAACAACGTAAATAAATGTTTTCAAGAGATTCAATTTAATAAAAATCACAAAGCATTAGAAACACATTTTTTTAGATGGGGTAAGTAGGTGGGTAGGTAGTTTGGACATTTATTCATCATCATCTTCGGAGGCAGAATCGCGAACACTCGTTTCTTGTGCATCTGGAGCTTTCAATAAATTTAAAACTTCCGTTGGCAACGTATTTCTTTACCTCTTCAACTGCTAATCTAAATGATCTTAGGATATACCTATATATATGTCTCTGCCAATATCTATTTAGTTTAACAGTTTATGTTGAACAGAAATCATTATTTCAATAGTATGGAAAATAACGGTTTTTTTGTTTCACCAGTTTGACGAAAGCTGGGATATATATCAGCATTGTGCTCTTTGCTTATCTGTCGAATGAGGCGTATTGAGATTTCGTTAACACACATTTTTAATGGTAGTCTCGTGGGAGATAGAAAATACTTCTTGATTTGCGTAGTTATGCATATACCTGTATCACCATTTCTGCTGCATCTCTTCTACTCATGTTTTGAGTTAGTTTATTCACTTGTCACTGATAGAAGTTAAAAAAAATTCTATCACCACACTTTTCAATGGGTTTCACAGAACGATCACCCTTTGGTTTATGGAAATCAAAGCATGTAAACGGCTGTTGAAGAATTTCGGTTACTACATTAAACTTAATATCGACAAAAGTCACTCTTCCATCTATTCATTGTATGTTCTCTCTTAAGGAAATGTTTAGTGTATAATGAAAAACACTCCACTTTTATTTTGATTTTCTCCTAAAGTATAGAACACGTATTTTAATCGGTTATTTGCATTTGTCACTATAGTCTTTAAGATTACTTTTATCGCCCAAATATTCGAAAACGCCATCAGTTCTTTTCACAATATCAGTTTCAACGCGGCAAACAAGAAAAAGCTCGACCCGCCGAAGGCCGCCCGCAAGCACTGAAAAAATCATAAATAATCATAAACATTGGTCATTCATAGGACATGAAATTTCGTAATCAAATGCAGATAGTTTTGGTTTTGAGACGTCAGTGCGATATAGAGAATTTCGGCTTTTGTCGCACGTTCCGGCACCTTTCGAAACAGCATTTATGTACAAAATATCGTAGATGTTTTTTTACCTCCATATGTGCGTTTCGGGATTCGATTCGCGCTGTGTTTCTATTCGTGGATTTTTTCACCACGAAGTCGTGGATCGCTGTTTAGGAATTTGTATTGCCAAATATTTTGGCGTGGTAGCACACTATTCAAAATATATTATATTACAATCCGAGTTCTGTATTGTAATATTACTATGGTTAATAATTAATATCGCTGTATTTTGTCTTTGGGAGTTCACTGCACAACCGCTCATGAAAGAAAATCCCCTCCTGCATATTTACTTATTACTATTTACCTATTATTTTTTACTCACTACATCTGTTAACAAAAATATGGTCACCATAGGATGATTGTGGCTAATTGGAACACAAATACATTATGATAGTTATTCGGGTTACAATGAAATTATTATTGTTGTAATCTATGGTTGTATGTATAAATGTACAGCCGAACAGTAATGTAAAAAAACTTTTTGCTTCAAAAATATATAACTCCTTTATCTAGGGCTTCACATTGAACCAAATGTTTTATTCCTGCATTTTTAACCCCCCAGTGTCAGAAAAAAACATTCAAATATAGGTACTAGGTAATAGAAACAACATGGCCTAGAAGTGTGCCGACTGTCGCTGAGCTGTGACCAAACTGCACGCACTATCAAAGCGGCAAAGTTATTCTATTATGATTAGTTTTTGTAATTATTGACAAAATTATACTTCATCACATTAATAACCCTATGTATTATTGATGGCCTCCATGGTCGGGGGGTAAGGCTTTCGACTACGAATCCAAAGGTCGCGGGATCAAATCCCGGCGTGCGGAAGTAAATTTTATTTAATTATTTTGTGCTGTTTCACATAATTAATTTAAAAATAATATAAAGTATATTTGCGCACGTTCCAGATTGGAATATACTCTCAGTATCGCCCTGGTGAAAGACCACCATTCAGAATTGAAACGTTCCTTGAAATGGCTTTTAGCCGTTGACTAGATCTGAATAGCTAGGTATTTTCCCCACCTTTCTCTCCCTCTTCTCCTTCCCCTCCACAATACCGTCAGCCTCTCAACATTCCCCAATTGCGTATGCCATAGCCTCACTGGCTCCAGACGGTTGGGAGCAGTTGGGACACTTGTACGATATTCATATAAAAAAACAAATATGGACAAAGAACGTTAGATTACATGATTTCTTGCTGTTTAAATATGTTACCTGCTGAATTATAAATTTTATTAAAATAAAACAATTAATAAATATATTGAAAACTTGGCTATCTGAAAGAAACTATTTGTTTTAGATAATTGGGAAATATTATTTTATGTGCGATTTATAGTTGTTATAGTATCTTAAATGTAAATATATTACAAGATTTTGAATGACAAGCACTCGTTAGTCAAAATACTTAAAAGCAGTTTATCGGGACTTTTTTGTATTATATTTTGAAAGATTTTTTAGTTGATAAAAAAAACATTATTAAATCTGTTGGTAGAAACCAGGGCGGGGCGCCACTGTGCAAAGATGCGATTTGCAGTAGTATGGGTTAACGATGTTGGCGACACTTTCGGACGCGCGGTTTCATACTAATAATTATTGTTACTAATATTCTTCTATCTTTGTATTCAGTTACATCTGTAATCTTAATCTTCTTTTGTAAACCACACGTAATAATTTCGAAAATACATTATAAAGACTTCCTGCCACCCTGTTCGAATTTATCTGGTGTTTTCGTTGTGTTCAGTTTTGCCCCCCTGTTAAGGGCAGTGGCGCGGCGTCTCGTCATGCCGTGCCCCACGCAGGCCCACGTACGATGCTGCCTTATTGACTTATCTCGGGTAGGGCCTCCCTTGCCTCGCTTATTGCCTCAATAAGCTGACTCGAACCTACCCTCACCAGTCACTAGGTAGGTGGTAGGTGGTTTGTACTAGGTACACATACCTGGGTTTTGTACTCCGGTGTAAATAAATACTTCACTTTCCGTCGAACGTCGGTTTTTATTGAAGGCTGTAATCGTTTGTGGTCGTGCCTAATGTGTTTACGCTGCAGGAGAATTTGAAATGTTTTTTTTTTTTGGATATGCTATATGAGGTATAAGTATGAACATTACTACCAGAATTTCTTAGCTAAATTCATGAAATAATAGCAGGTTTTTACTTCCTTCGTCAAGAATTATGAAGAAAGTAAAAACAAAAGATTTTTTTTAAAATTACTTGCAATATACATATCATCGGTATAGTAGAAAGAAAGGTGGAAAATTTAACAATACAGTCTTAAGAAGCTCTTTACGCTCGTTATAAAAAAAATGAATTAATTCGTAATTAGTTAAAATATGTCTGTAATTTTAAAAACATATTTACCATTACGTCACTTAACAGGTGTTTTAATCGGACAAATCGCATTTTTTTTTTCATAAAAGCGAATATTTTCGTCCTGGAAAAAAACGTTAAATCGATTTCGCATTGAAATAATATAATTGAAATTTATAAAGAAGTTTAAAGTTGGTATAAACTTAAATGCTTGACTTTTAAAAACGGTGATTTTCGAGTTATGTGATAAGTTTTTTTTTTATTATTACATCATTGTTCAAAAAACAAATTCTTGTCCTTATGAGGACTCGTATCACTTACAGAAGAATAAATAAAATTTAGGCTGCAAATGAGATATATTTATAAAGGTGTTTTTTGTTTGTTGTTACTATACCTACTTTAAATTGTTTTATTATTATTAGAAACATGGAATAAAGAATACACACTAGAAGTGCATTGCATGTAGATTTAAATGGAAGCCGGTGTGCTTTTGGCTTAGTATCTTTTGATTCTAGCCCCGAGAGAGCCAATAAATATACAGAAAATACAGCTCTCCGCCCCTCTTACACTGCCTGCATTGTATACACAATTAAAGATAATTACGAGGAGTTAATCCGTATTTTGAATAATGACCTAAGAAATGTAACAAGAAGGCTAAAAATTAATAAACTTAAATTAAATACAAAAAAGACAAAATATATGATTGGAAATTGGACATAAGAAGACATGTAGTGAAAGTGAATTAAAATTGATGGTGAAATGAATTATTTTTTAATCCTTAAAAAAATACGCTTTTTAGTTTTAGATGCAACAATGTATGATCACTTTTGGGAAAAATTCGTCAAAAGTTTCCAGAAAAACGACACTTACAATTTACAACTCTATACTTACTCCACATTTTAACTACTGCTCAACAATACTTTTCTTGTATAACGACAGAGAACAAAACATGTTACAAATTCTCCAAAGTAGAGCAATGCGAATAATACTTAGGCAAAATCAGTATTCAAAGGTAACTAAAATGTTAGAGGAACTAAAGTGCCTAACAGTGAAGCAGATGCTGACATTGAACGCAATGATTTTCATACGTCAAATAAGAAACATCTTTTTACCAAAATATTTTTCCAACAAAATCACTTACAACGTGGACATTCACAGACATGATACAAGGACATATAAGAAAATCAGACTGCCGAAAAAGAACAAGCCAATACACAAAACAGTTTATTTTATAAAGGGATGAAATGTTATAATGCTCTGCCGGTTTCAATCAAAATTACACCAATGAATAAATTAAAAATAGATGGTAACAACCACATTAAGTTAAGCAAGAAAAAAATCCAATGGCATCATAAATTGTAATAATTAGTTATGTGTAATAGTTTATAACAGTGCATAAGTAATAATGAGTTATTTTGTAAACTTGAATGTACAAATAATTAAAATAAAACACATAATAAAACAAAAAATTCCATTAGATCGAAATGAAATGATGATGAAATAATTTGTGTATTAGAAATAAAAGACAGAATAACAGATATTTAAATGATGAAACATGCCGCATCGCATTTCTTGTGTTCTTCTTTATTTCGTGATTAAACCAAACAATTTATTTTTAAGTAAAAAATATCAACGAAAGAAACAACGCCCCATACTTAGACTCGCTGGGTTAGAACTAACGAAATAACGTAAACCGATTGTTAGAATGAATAACTATCTAGTAGTTACTAGATGAACTATAGTTCTTTAATTTGAACGTGTATTGACTATGACTAAAATACTGCCATCTATCGAGGGTTGTTTCAAATATGCAAATTTATACCTATCCCCAAATGAGGTCAAAATTCGTGAGAGGGCTAAGTACCTACCGATGTAGATACTTAAGCAAGATGCACATTAATGCATTCAAAGCTCAACAACATTCTAAATACAATAAATTATCACTTTAATATCTAAATGCCGCACAAGAGTCTGAGCCGTTTGTAGCCAGAGGGACTTCCCTATTTGTGTTATGTTGTGAGGCTGAGGGTAGTGGGAAGGTAAAGGTGAGGAAGTACCCGTGTATTTCGAGATGGTAACCAAACACGGTTATAGCTGTTTCAAGCAACATTTCGTTACAGGATTTTGGTTTTTCACCAGAGCTATACGGAGGGTATTTTCCACTCTAGGGTACGTCCTCCGTCATAGAGCGGTATGTTCCTGATTCTCAAATCAATGATTTTAGGTAGAGATAATAAATACTCACTCTTGATATTTCGTCATCAACGGGAAATGTAAATTGTTCAGGAGGAAATAAAAAACGATTTTTGAGAGTTATGGATTGTTTTTAAAAATATAATAATATTTAATATATAATAGAAGTTTTAGATGCAACGATGTATGTTTACAAATAAAAATTTTAAAATTTGTAGAAATAAAACTTTTTTTTGATTTCACAAATATTTAACTAATTTTCGAAAAGTCAACCATATGGAGAATACTATCCCGTTGACGATGACGAATTAATTTTTTCAATTCGTGTTGTATAAAATAAAACATACCCACCTACTGACCAAGGGGGAGCTTAACATTGAACCACTGTTACTCTGCATAGAAAAGTAGCAACTGAGGAGGCTCGGGTACGTGTTAAGAATGCCAGAAGGAGTACATTTCCAAAGGGAAGATGTCCAATGGGCCGCCTCAGACACATGTAGGAGAAGCAACTCCAGAGGCTGTGCGATGAGAGACTGGACCTGCTATGGATGGATGCCGTTGACGTAGCACAGGACTTGCACTTCCAAAAGAAACCAAATATTAGAAACTAACCTAAGAATTGCTATAGTTATTTGTAGTTGTTAAGTGCTCAGCTCTGAGGAACCAGGGGCCTCCAAACCTTTCCCTACAACTTCTCTTTCCCTTCACCCTATATGTAGTTCAGTATATATTTTCATTATCTCTGGGAATTTGTAGTTCTTTTGTGCGGTACCATATAAAAATAAAATACAACTATATTCATTAACTATACAACTTAAATGCTTTACAAAGCGTGTTCTTGAAATTCGAAAACATTTCGAAGTAATGATTGCAAAATAACAGCTAGAATTAAAGTGGATTAGCATTATTCTCTAGCATTAATCTACCTACTCTTTACTCCATTATAAGACTTCAATCAATTAAGGATACGTGCGCCTAATTCCGAGGCACTTCACGGAAGTCCTAAAAAGCGATCCCTTGTCAAGAACGGCGGCCGTCGGCGTCGGCAGAAATTAATTTTTAAAAAAGCGTCGCGACGGAGGTTGTTCCGCGCATAACAAGTGGGAATTCTCGACAAATTAAAAGGCAGTGTCGAACCGAATGAAAAAATGCCCTTTGACAATTTGCATGGGATCTAAATCCCCCATACCTACCCAGAAACTCCGCTTCGCGCTCTATGTAATATATTTATATTTTTTCGAAGAACACAGTTGTTTCTTAAATTTTTTACGTAAAAAAGCTGTCCTTTAGAGAAGCTGCATTGAAAAATGCACCTCTTGGTTGAATAATTTAAAAAAATGGGTGGTACCAAAAATAGGTACCCATTTTTTTAGGTAGCTAAATGTGTTATTTGTAACTTTATTATAAATTAATTATACAATTAGAACTTTTGATAAAAGCGATTCGCTGTTATCAGTTCAATAATGTTAGTTTCTTGTATTTTTTCGGCATTCACTATATAGCAATTTCTATTCTGTACTTGTTTAATTTCAGTCAGTTTTAAGAACGCTCGTCAATGGCACGGTTGTGTCGAAACCGGTAGCGAATTTAATAAATCAAAAATAGCAAAAGTACATAATAAATAAAACTTACAAACGAAACAACAATGTTAGGTTAAACATTTTTATATATTTTTTAATAATCGTTATGATTTATGTATATTATTCCAGATTAATAAAAGTTAATAAATCGAAAGCACTTTTTACTGTGTGTAATGTCAATAAGGTTGATTATCTTTGTTTTAACATTTAAAGATAAACAATTCTTTTAATAACTTTTCGGTATTTTGTTAACTTATTCATTTTTAGCTGTATTGTAATAATTTTTTAAATTCGGTTGGAAGCGTGGATTCCAAATTTGGTTGTAAATATTTCGCAAAATTTAGGCGTACCTAAGCAACGAGAAAGGATAAAGAAAACAATCAATGTATCCGAAAAACTTACTTCCGGTACAAAATATCCACGACACAGCATCTAAGCATAAAATATACAATAAAGTATTGGTGAAATTGCAGCAGTGTTCTGAATACAATTCTCCTTAATATTATTTAGAAAAGGGGAAGCGGCCGGGGGACGGTGTCACGTCCCAGCACAGCAGCTCGGCAGACCATTAATTTAGAGAAACCTGATGACTGGGGCCAGTCCTTGGCCGGGATCAGCTTTGGTACTAGAAGATAGAACAACTATTGTTACTGCTAGGAGAAGGATGGGATCACCGCCGAAAACATCATATATCTACCTAAATCATGAAGCCTGTTTTGGAACTTGAATCGTATTACAAATACTTGCAGACCTATTTAGTAAGCGAGTACGCCACCGAACTCAGAACATCCTAAAAACGAATCTTAGATTTTAACTAATCAACAACAATTAGGCAAGTTTAACCGTTTTAATGCTATGCTTATTTTGCAAGTATGCATATAAATTGCTACATATATTCGGTGTTTTTAAGTTAAAAAAAAATCGTATTCAATAAAAATCCAATAAGTTGGACAAATATCAATCAATTTAATGAATTTTTTTTGGAATTATATAAGTAAATACTGAAATTTTACGAATATTATAGTTCTAATAAAAAAAACTACACATTTACACCTACAAAAAAAAAAAATAAGGTTATTTCACTACACAATTGTGTTTTCCCGTGGTTCATGTATTCCCCTTTTACAGCGAGTGCATATGAGATTGGATCGCCTTATCTCATTTGCTTTGCTCCACACATTAATTTATGGGAACAAAGGTTTCGTCGTCCGTAGTGCCGCTGTCATTTGATACATTACGATCATCCGCAAAACTAAATTCCGACATGGTGAAAAATATCGATTCACTTTAGGGTGTATTTATTTTTAATAGGATAAACAATAAATACAGTTATCAAGACACGCGCCCACCCAAATATACCACGCTCAAATTAAACACGTGCTCTCCCGAGGACCACAAAACACACCGAAAATTGCAGCGCTTTAGCGCTGCGTCCAATTTACGTAACGAAAGCTTACGGTGCGATGGCGCTGGGCCGCACTCTAACGGTTAAATACCATCTTACTTGTATTTTTGACTTTTGATTGGGACGGATCCGTGAATTAAAACTAAATAACATTTATGAAATTAATTAGAAATATACTAATATATTAAATAAAATGTTAATAATAATGTTATATTAAATTATTATTTATAAATGCAATAATTATACAGAAATCAGTTCTGGGAATACAGTTAAATAATTAGGAATTTTAATAGACAGCCAACTCAAATGGACATATTGTGTAGAAGAGCTTGGAAGTAAATTAAGGTATTTAATTTACATATTTAAACGTCTGAATAACATAGTTGATATCAAAATAATAAAAATTGTATACCATGCACTGGTGCAATCATCAGTAACTTATGGAATAATCAGATGAGGGGAATTTATAATACTTAAATTGAACCACTTGAAACATCTCAAAAATTCAAACAATGTTACATGAAGAAATTACCTTCCATTCCATTCAATTACTTCATGAGGTTGAACAGTTTGATATACCATAAGAAATAAATATTGCCTTCAGTGCCTAAAATACATATTTTCAAGAAAAAAACTATTTCCAAAATACGAACACCGCTTTAGTAACAGAATAAATAACGTACTTGAACTACCTTTGTGCAAAACTAGGTTTGCGCAGAGACGTGCTTTTTTTATTGCTCCTGAAATTTATAATTCACTATCTACAGAATGTAAGTGTCCAAACATATTATCTTTAAACACATACAAAAATGTTTTATGAAACTGGATTAAAATCAAAGATATCAACCATTTCCTGCTATAATTGTATATTTTCCATATTTTTCTTTCTTTTTCTTATTTAACTTATAATTTTTATTTAACTTACCTGCAACATCCATAGATTAATACAAATATACTAATATACTTCCACTAACTGTTACCAGGTATACCCACGCACTGGCATTGCCTATGTGGGGTTGTTTGTTTTATATACATTACACGTAGGTTTATGTATATAAAACAGATGTATACATAAGTTAATATTAAAAAAAAAGAAATGTTTATAACCTTTCTACCTTGTTTCTGTAAATGTATGTGTCAAAAAATGAATTAATAAATAAAAAATAAATAAGAAAATTTTTTACAGTACACACGGGAGACCCTGAGGGAAATAATTTCCCTCAAGGCCTATATCATCTTTGGGGATGCTGTGTGAAGGGTCTTTTAGAGGATAGGAAGGAGTGAACTTGGGTCTTGAAGAGACCCATGTTATAGGATGGAGGAAACACTGAGGCCGGCAGATCATTCCACAGCCGAGCTGTTGTACACAGGAACGAATTGTAGAAGCAACCCGTTCTCATGTGACAAATGTCAACCGTGGACAAATGTTGGGCGGGCGTTTGGCATGTCCTATTACCTTCATTCTAAAACAGACATTATCGACATCCCTGAAACATTTTTTTTTTACTATGGCGACCATGTTTTACTTGGTATTTACTAATGACCCTACGATTCTAATCATATTAAATGATTTCATTAACACGTTAAACAGTTATATGTATTTATGATTCGACATTTATGATAAGCAAACAGGCAACACGAATTTTTATTTCGTACAATTTTTTTGAAATGCCGTGAACGTTAAAATTCAAGGACAATGTTTTTAATATATTTTGGTACACGCGATCTTTTCCCAGGAGGCCAAACTAACACATCCCGTACAGTTTTTGGATCTCTGCGCCACCGCTACATGCCGTTATGTGCCCGTTATGCGCCGTTAGCCGTTGGTAGCACTGGCCGTTAGAGGCGCCCGCCGTAACCTCCAACGACGGGCACGAATTAAGCGGCGCGAAAAGAGAAACAAAAAAAATTGGCTTGACTTCTGCATTAAATGTACTCAGAGGGTGACTAATCAGTGTGGAAATGAAGTCAGTGTAGACAATGCTCATTAATGCAACCACCAACCATTTTATAAGTAAAGTACATTATGATTTTCCACGATTTTCCTGTCCCTCGAGACATATTTATGTGTCATTCTGTTCCATGGATGTTTTCATCTATCAGTCCTTTGACCAACTCTAAAATTGGTGTACTTTATTTTATTTCGCACATATTGTATTGTTCGATAGATACCGAGATTTGCCATCGTCAGCTACTAATTTCTAATTAATTTTCAGTGGGTAATTAGGATATATAATTTCGCTATTTTGCATTAGAAACAATGAGAGGCGAGTATGGGTACCGCCGCCCCGGGAACCATTAATTAACCAACACCTCTACCATTCGTCACCCCAAGTGGTTTGCTACGTTTGATGACTTAACAGGGGTTCCCGGGATCATGGAGTGAGGTTTATCCGGCTCTTGGCGGCGGATGTGTCTGCCCATCAGCTGGGTGGAGAGCCGGATCGGGAGAGGCCGGTTGAGGGAAACCCCTTGACCTCTCCAGCCGAACTCTCTGGACTCATCGCCTTATAACGCAGTGGGAAGGAGTGACCCCCATATTTCTACCCACCGCTCATAGATCTTTCCTTCCCAGAACTTCCTCTCCTTCCTTTCCTTAAATATGCCATTCACACAGCATCCCCAAAGATGATACAGGCTCTGGGAGATTTTTTTTCCTCCGGAACTCCTGTGTGGAGTTAAATTTTTAAACTTTTTTTATTATTTCTGGATATATTTCCATAGTTCGATTAATTCTCTAAATAGTGTCATGCCTCGTAATATATATATATATATGTGTGTGTATATATTTTAATTTAAAAAAAAGACAAACATTCCCAGGTTGTCATTACCATGACAATATTTGAAACTCTCCTACTACCATCACAGTAAGTGGAAGATGTTGCTTGTGTCGTGATGGATGACTTAGCTAGCCACTCAGCCACTGACCGGTCGAATATATTGATAGAATATGCAATGTTCGTACAATTGGTAATTCAAATAATAATTAATAAATTAATAAGAAGTTTTTGTTTACACCACTGTTTTTAATATATAAAAATAAATACATTTCAAAAGCGAAGCTTTAGCTTTAGTATACTGTTTATCTTAATGAGAAAAGCTTCGCTTCCGAAACATGTTGATGTATATATATATATATATATATATTAAAAAGGCAGTGAACATAAAGCATTTTAAAAAAGAATAATAATTTTAAGGTAAATCTTCAATATACAAATATTAAATTATTTATAAATTTTAAAGTTTGAAAATGGCCTTGAACCCCGAAACAGCTATCACAATAATGAAACACTAAAATAATTTCAAAACTTAAGAATAACATTATTTAATTTGATTTACGTAAAATATTTAAAAAAAGGAATCCAACGAATTAAACACAAAAACAATTAATGAAGTACTTTTTATAATTTATTAATAATGACGCCACAAAATAACTGCACACCTATCGAAAAAAACATATAATTATTGTTATTATTGGAACAAATTTGTGTGAAACGTTTCCTTGAGAATAATTTGGAAGTCATAATCAAAGGATTTTAGTCTCGAGCTGCGGGAAAACTCAACAAATTGCATACCTGTTTTGATCACAAGTAGTTGGTGTGATTGCACACCACCGCCAGTTTAATGAAATTGCGCTTTGCAAGTTAGGATATATGCACAATGCACATGCACATGCGGTGCAGTATTTTCTTCATCTTTTTGTCACGAAATCGTCATAAATCTTAGATAAGATCGTCTTTTGTTTTTAAGCGAACGTTCATTTTTATTACCCGCTTGTTTAAAATCGGTTTTTAAGCTATGGACAACTAAAGAAAATTTATTAATTGATAAACTAAAGTTTTTAAGACAAGATTTTTGTGCATAGCGCAAAGGGTAACAATTATTTTTATAAACAATAATTATTAGCCAGAAACACTAATCCAAATTGAAAAAAACCTTCCGAGAAAAGATAAATGTCGCCGACAAGACTCGAACCTGCACCCTTCTGATTGCCGACTATGGCATCCCCAACTGGGTAATGTTGTGAGGCTGAAGGTATTGGGGAGAGGAAGGATAAGGGGAAGAAGAAGATGGGGAAATACGTAGATATTCAGATCTGGTTACCAAACATGGCTAAAAGCTATTTCAAGCAACGTTTCAAATATGAATGGTTGTCTTTCACCAGGGCAATACTGAGAGTATCTACCACTCTGGAACGTGCCACAAGTATATGATATATTAGTTTTATCTGAATTAAATGAAATATAGAACAATTTAAGCGAATAAAATATTCTTACCTACCCTGGGAATCGAATCCCCCACCTTCGGATATGTAGTCGAAGACCTTATTCCTCAACTCAGAGGCATACTGGTTAAAATGTAAAATACTTTTAATACGATATTCTTATAAGCCTTTCTCATTCGCATTGACACAGATTATTCATCATTATATTTATATATTATATAGATACCATGTTTAATATAAAGTTTCTAAAGGCGCACTCTGTCCGAAGATGTACAAAGAGCGTTTATGAATTAAATGCAAGAGCAGAAGATTTAGTATTTTACTCGTGCAATTTGAATACTGTTTGAAAATGAATTATCGTTATATTTAACTTGTTACCCAGACTACATTTGCAGAATAACAAATGAACGCAGACAAACTGTTTTACGCTACACAAATGCAACAAACAGCTCAAAAAAACACAATCGTATGCTTTATTGAAATTTTCATTAACACATGGCGCTTTATTAGTAAAAGTTCCGCTTCCGACAGAGCGCCCCCCCCCCCTGTCCCCCTCCATCCCACCCCACCGACGGGGCAGCCTCCTTGCGAGGATTCAAAAGCCTGCGATATAATTAATGGCGAAAGTTAGCTGCACGCAGCACCCAATATCACAAGTCTGCAGGGATGGAGGCTAGAGTATTATTGCAACACTTTCTACACTACACATTTCATAGAGGCTGTTATACAAATTACTGTCTTTATCGCAGCAGCGGAGTGTAATTTACTATTTTATAATTTGTACCCGTATTGTATAATTCGGGTAGAAATACGGGTGCTAGTGAGTTATAGAAAACGACAAAAAAAAACTTTCATTTTCGTTAATTTTCTGGAGATTTATATTACTACTAATTTTGATCTTCAAAAAATATATCCCTAAGTAATTAATAATATATATATTTTTTAATTAGTACTTTAAACAAAATATATATTTTTTTATCTTTTACACAAAGTTGTTTTATGAAAAAACAAACTCGTTTGAACCTCTGTACTCTTTACACTTTATGTTAAATTTTACCTCTCGCTAGGTTAACTACTCAAGACGACCATAAGGCCAGGCTTGACAAATGCTGAGCCCATTTTGGGAACACGGAGCTCACACTCACATAAACAATTTAAAAAAAAAACAAAGCAGTTCGACTAGGATTAAATGCGCCGAAGTGGATCAGGGTTTCCGCTCTTCATAATGTTAGGAAAATTCCTCTGATGAAGGAGTTGAGTATTACACAATCTGAAAAATTTTAGGCCAGCCTAGATGGACACTATAACCGTTCAATAAATTCTCTCGCTAAATACAGCGAGATTGATAAAATTAAGTACAAAAAACCTAAAGTAATTCTCCTAAAAAAGTGAAACCCTGTCTCAAGTAACAGTATAGTTCTGACTCTCATTTCCCAAAACAACTTAATACTAAATTTAAAATATTTCAAGAAAAGTATCACTACCTAATTCCATTTCATAATTACGTTCGAGTTATAAAACTAATTGTTTTAGGAACTCTGAACATAAATAATATCCAAGTATAAATCCAAATTAATCCTTGACAGACAAAAAATGCTTTTTGTGATGATCGATAATAGTGTAAGTCAAATTGACAAATGACTAGTCTTTACGTATAAAAAATATGATTAGTCCTTTAGGGTTAAGAGACGAAGCTCCCATATAAGTTTCATAAAATGTATTTTCAAGCAGAGATTCCAGGAAGAGATTTTCAATAAAAGATTTCCAAGAAGAAAATGAAAAGAATATATTCCGAGAGGAGATTAATGAGGTGTTGGAAATTTGGGGATGAAATTATAGCAAATTAATCCAATGTGAATCATTAATACACAAAAGGACCATAGATTTAGTCAAGGCAGTTAAGGAAGTTCATTTTTGTGAAAACCAAATAAACCGGTTAGTGTCTAAATGGACAAATACATCGGGATCTAGTTAAATTCCTCTGCTGCTAAGTCCCCCAACATTGCACAGACAATTTTCCGCTTTACTAAGCATATTTTTGATAAAATAAATACTAAAAAAAATTTACATAAAAAGGGTAATCATGCATACATTTTCTTTACCCGCAAAATTCAACTTTTGATGAATACGCAAATGAAATTGATAATTACTTGTGATGAAAATCGACCATCATGAGATGGGTCTCGTTTGGTAGTCGCTAGAGTCCAAAGCAATGTTATATGTACAAATAAGACAAATGAAAAATGAGCCTCCAAACAAAACAAAACTATTATTCGAATAGGATTGTACGAGTATGAAATACATAACATTGAAATAAAAGAGATTATGTTTAAAAATTCGTGATAAAGATATTTTCATCAAAGATTTTACATTGGAGAAAAAAATCTTTATCGGAGATCTAAAGGGGGATTTAAAATGAATGTTGACTTTACATTATTTGTCGTTTGGCGAAAAAAAAATCTGTTATGTATTTTAGTATAGATATACTTCGGACTCTATTGATAAAAGACCTAAAAAAAAAACAAAACCAAATGGCTACACTTAACTTCTTATTTCTTATTTATTATCACTGATTTTATTTTATTATCACTGATTTTATTTTATTATCACAGTTTTATTATATTATCACTGATTTTATTTTGCTATCACTGATTTTATTTTATTACAACTGATTTTATTTTATTACAACTGATTTTATTTTATTATCACTGATTTTATTTTACTATCACTGATTTTATTTATTATCACATTTTTATTTTATTATAACAATAAAATCAGAGATAAATTATCTTCGTTACCAACGGCGTAGCGTTCTATTTATCAGTATTTTTTTTTTCCACGGCATAAATTATCTTCCATCAGTAAGACGGGATTTTTATACAAGTAACAAAATAAGTAAAAATATAATTAATACAAAGGGTAAGATCGGTAAATTACGCCACTCGGGTATATATAAATTAAATTGTTATAACTGTTCAGCATTTTATATCGGTAAGACAGCATGTAATTTCAATATTCGAATCAAAGAAATCTTAGATGTTTAAATAGACATACTTTTTCGACTTTCGCCAACCTTCCAATTGAAAAAGATGATACCTATAATCGACAATCATAGTATCGGCCCTAACATTCTACACAAAAATTATTTTTTGGAATTAAATTATAATTTAGAAGTTTTAGTAATAAAGAAATATGTTTACATATTTCTTTGTTCTACAACTTGTCCTACAGTCCCATATTAGATATATTTTCCGTTAACCCAAAATATCTCACTTCCTCTTAATCCCTCCCTCCTTTTAAATTATGTCTCTTTCTTATTTATATGTTGTCATCTCTCTCTTACTGTTCCATTGTTTAATTTTATATTGTGTCACCCCTTATTCTATTTTGTATTACATCTCATTTAAATTTATTTTGGTAGAACCTGCAGACAATCTGTCATGTGACCGCTTGGTAGGACCACCACTTTTTTTTTTACTTGAAAATTTAAAAATTATTATTTTTTATTATTAATAATACATAATCAATGTATTTTCGTTTAGATTTACATTTTATCCCGACGAAGCTTGGGATAAACGAAACCGGTGTCCGATAGATATAAAATGAATTAGTGGTTCAAAACAAAGCGTTTGTTTTATTTAAGGTTCTCTTATTTTTTTAAATTGTGTAAGCAAACACCCTAAGGTATTATATCACTAAATGGCTTTATTTATACACACGGATATCTTTGCAGTAACTAACTTTCAATATAATATTATTCAGTAATTGAAAATCGTCTTAATTGGAAACCCTTCGATTCCCGTCGGTAGTTTAAATTTCCACGTGAACATCCGATCTGAAAGTGCCGAAGAAATTTTGTGAAAATTAGTATGAGTTAGTTCCTCCAGTAATGATTAACGATCACCACACTAACCACGAGCCATAAACGGTGCTCCCGGGATGAAGTACAAAATGGCCAATTTATTTTATAAGTAATAGTACGATTCCGATTTCTTGCAAACTTAAAAGGATTATGGATGGGAGGGGATTGAATTTATGGTTTAAATAAATATCATGAAGATTAAAGTCATACCTTAAAGTTTGAATGACAAAACTTTTGAAAATCATATTCACAAGATCTGCTATTTTTTTATTGCCAAAATGTATGTGTGCTGATGAGGCAAAAATTTTTGAATGGTGGAAATTATTTTTTTAATGATTAAAAATGAGAGGGGCAAACATGTCGTCAATATAAGTAAAATAGCAAATTAATAAAAAGTTTCGGCTTGTTCACAAAAACCGAAAATTATGTGAGAGTATTTAGTTTAACCCCTTTATAATAATTTGCTTCCTGCAGTCAAAATTAACCGAACTAAACGTGGACGGAATTGAACTAGGATGGTACTAAAATGGGTGTCACGTGACATTTGCTTCCAACCCTCGAAATAGTACGTAGGGCAAATCTATTAATTTTAACGTCAGTGGTTACACATTATTTAATTTATTTTAACGAAAATTCCAGATAAGGTTCGTATTATTTAAACAGCGTTTTTTTCTAATATATTGGTTTTCAGTGGATTTTTTAATATCAAGTAAGTATCAAAGTAGACATCCACAACAGAATTCAGATAAAGCAGTTTTATTAAATATAACACCCTTTTATCGCCTTAAACATTACCTAAAAATATGATTATATCTTGTGTACAAGCACAGAACAAAGAAAAAGTGAATATTGCTGATATACAGAGTGTTGAGAGACGTACCTGACTTACTTTAACCGGTGATTCCTCACCTTATTTGTAATAAAAAATGCAAATCAAATTTTGGTCCACGGTGACTGTTTTAATTTAAATAAAAGACGTAAAAAATCACTAGGTATTGAACCGTTAGGGTTGAGATGGCGAGAGAGAGGTTTGGGGTGTTACTCGGCTCAGTGACCAGTGACAAAATATGAAATTTTTTATTTTAAAAAACAACACAATATGTCAACGGAGAGCAAAATTTCACCTATATTTTTAACTCCAAATAAGGTCACGAATCACTGGATAAAGCAAGTTGGTAGGAAACGTCTCTTAACACCCTGTATATATTTAAACCATTCATTCGAATGCGTATCTTTTTAACATTTCCCCGGAGGTAGAAATTCAATTATTTTCACCCATAAAAATATATGTTTACAGACCAAAACGATGAAACTTTTCAATTGGCAGTCAAAAATGAAATGTTCATTTTGGGGAAGCATTCCAAATAGCTGCCTTTGGCTGTTCTGGATGATGTTTTTCAAAATATTTGCAAATTCAGTTTTATTTTACAATCACAAAAATTGCGTCAGCTAGTATGCGCACCTAGTGTATAATAACACTGGATATACACACTCGCGACCGGGGAATTTTGTTCCAATGATTGAAACCGTGCAAATTCGCATTTTCCCTTTAAGGGTGGAATGACATATTTTTAAATTGGTAGATATTGATTTGTATGAGATGTATAATATGTAATAACAATAACACGAAATTGTGCATAGCGGTATATTATTACAACCTTTAAAAAAATTATGTAAATTTTTACAAAAATAATATTTTTTTTTTTTATAAAGCATCATTTTGTGACGTTTTACGTGCGTTCATATAATAATATACACAATGTTGTAAGTTTATCGCTCTATTTATACCCATTCCAAACTGTTAGGTTGGTCATCTTGCGTAAAATAACTACAATAGTAGTTTTTACATACCATAAACAAACACAACACTAATATTAATCAAACCATTCAGTTTCCGTTAAACTGTTAAGTAGATATAATGTATTGTTCTACGCATTAAAGATGTACAAAAAAAATAATGACTATCAAGGGTTTTTAATGGCTGTACACCTAAGATGAGATAGTACTGAAAAATATGTTAAATTGTTGTATTTTTGGAAGACATACTCGTACAACATATTTTCCAGAAAAAATATACTATCCGAAACAAGTCATAAAGAACAAGTCAGTACCCGAATCAAACACAGTCAAATTGATCTCAGAAAAAGTGGGGGAAAACAACAATGTGGGTCGGAATTGATTATGTAGTTATTTTTTTTTTTATGGGAATTATGAAACATAGATGGCGAAATATTGACCTGGTGATCAATTCTTGAACTCTTACGGCCGTTTTCTCCAACTTTTCGAATGATCAACTGAGCTGCCGATCAGCCAAGTGTTTTGTTAAGTATTCGCGCTATTTGACTGTCACCAAACATTTTTCATCTTTGAACTTCCTAAATTGTCTATGAAGGACTCGCCCACTTCTATGGAAAATATAATTGTACCCCCACACGTTCATAGTCAATAGAATGACATCAAAGTAAACACTTTCAATGTTAAATTAACATAGACGAGTTAATTTTCTATTTATTATGAATACATATTATTTGTCTTAAATATTGTAATACAAACACCAACATTTTATATTTAAAAACGCATATGTTAAAAATAAAGTGTTACCTTGACTATTACCGATGCCGCGAAAACGGAAGTAAACATTGTTGACGTTTGTCTTCTGTGCGTTCTTTCAATTTTCAATCAGTCTTTATATATTCCACTATTTGAATTATGTCAATAATATCTCCATCGTCACTGTCTTCATATTCGCCGTCCATACCCGCTATTGGTATTACATTAAAAATATCTTCATTTTCGCTCTCCATGTTCAAAATTATCAATACAATAGGTACAGAAAATAGTTCGCGAAACGAATGACGTTTGAGACCATAGATATCTATGACATTTGACGTTTACGCTGTCATTTGATACTCTGTTGACACTTTTTATAACTAGTCTTTCACTGAGGAGAACTCTTAATCCACATAATTCGATAACTTAAGATGATCCCAAGTTTGACTGAGATTTCGTTGGGAAATGCGAATTTGTGCATTTGAACAGTGCTGAGGGAAAATTCCGGCTCAGCCGTTGCTCAGTAAGGTTGGGAAGAACGGCCGTTATATTATATAGTTGATCGATGACTCCCGTCGGTCGAAATGAATTTGATCACTTTTGAATCTGAAATCCGTTGGATGTGACTACTTTTTAAAAGTTAAGTAAAACATTTTTCTTTTTTAAGGGGGTAAAATATAAAGATCTTGCCAATTCCAAGAAAAATGATATGTAAAGTTTTTGATAGAGATTACATTTTCTTTTGGATTTTAATACTTTTATTATAAGGTAAAGAAGTAAATTTTCATGTTATGGTATGTAATTGATTTCTAATTCAAATTTCAGCAGTTTTGATATGAAACCGAGGAACACTTGCACAGAATATCGACCATTCTTCTTAAATCCTCTACTTCTTCATAAGTGCAGCCTCCCACCACATTAGACCTGCCACCTCAGGAGCCACTGAGTCATGAGGAATGAATTATCTCTTATTTATTAACAAGATAGGACCCCGGGAAAGCAAAGCACGCTGTTTATTACTTGGCTATAAACAAAATAGTTTCTCGCACACTTCTCAAATGCTTTTATTCGTGGAAACGTGTTCCTTTATTAGACTGGAAAATAAAACAAAAAGGGATGTTTGGTGTTGTTTTAAGAAATTCACATACTATATTTTGATGGGTATTTTTCGAACAAGGTTTTCATGCGTGTTTGACCATCTAATTAAAATACGACGAAAGGAAAGGCGAAATTGTATTTGAATGTTGGTGTTTTTTTTTAAATATTTGGATGCAATGTTAAAAGGGGGAACTGCAATTTTAGTAAAACGTTAATGTAAAAAAAATAGTTTTGTTTGGAGTAGGACAACCAAAGTCATAGAAGGTTCTCATCTTACGGCCACTGTACGGAACAGATACAAATACTGTATTTCGGAGGGATACACCGGTACACATCGACACTTTAATCTGTCGGCATGACTTTTGTAGAGGTATAGAATATAGGTCAATGAAAGCCAACTTTTTCACAACGATCGTTTGTTAAAATAATTTCTCTATTTATATGATTTTTCTCAATGAAACAATTGACGTATGTTCACAGTGATTGACGTCATTAAGATTGGTAGAAACACGTCAGTTATGACGTCTTTAATAATTTAGTTGACGTCACTGGTGTATGTCCCAGAAATAGTCACGTCAACAACTCCCATTGACGTCATTAAATGCGTCATCTGAATTGCAGAAATACGTCACCTTAACGCGGTGACGCACTTTTTGCATGTGATTACATGACAGCATTTCTGCCATTTCTTAAATACGTATTATGATTTGGACGTCCGATATATCGACAATGCGTAATAAAAACGGTAAACGAAAAAACATATTAAAATTTTTTTAAAAAATGTTATGTTCAAACCACTATTTTAATAAATAAATGTCTACATGTTTCGAAACCAATCGTTCTTTCGACACGATACAATGTAGACTAAAAAAATAATGACATAAGTATAGACAAATTATAAACATTGAAAAAATAATAATATTTCCAGAAAAAGGGTAAATAATTGTGTACTAATGAAAATAAAAAGTAATTGAATAAAATAAACAAATTATTAAATTTATATTGGGAACCAAAAATTGAAGCAAAATCAAAATATATGTTACAGGAGTTTACAAACACCTAAAAATACTTACCTACATGTCATGTTTATATGAGTTCCGAGATCAATATATAAATGTAGATATAATATGTATATTAACACACTTTTTTTTAATTATCCATTCTGGCTATCTACTGAATTCTCATTAGAAAGTTTAAAAAAAAAATGTGTTACGCATATTCTCGGCAACAATTTGACGTAGTGGCAGTATGGTGCGAAATGCCCCATTATTTTATGTGAAAGTGTTTCTTTGTACAGATGTTTCACATAGAAAAATACAACACAAAGGAATAAAAATTACAAATCATAACGTTACTTCACGTGCCATTGAATAGAAAATCCGATGTTTATCCGTGTACGAAGGCATAAAAACATTATTTTCTTTTATGTCCGAAGGCCTGAAGTAATTTCCCACTCGACTATAAGTTCGCATTATCATAAGGAATCCCCATACATCACAACACATTATGTTCATATCCCCTGACCCTAACCCAATATCAACCAGGCTCTTTGTCAGCGAATTTATACCACCATTGTGGGAATGTATAGTAGGGCCGTAAACAGGGACCGCAGCCTTATTCCGAATAGATACAAGGTAGGAGTAACTAACTCGTTACGGCTTTTCAGAACTTTCTGGATATTTTATGGTTACCTTTTCAAGGTAATTCACTGATTTCAGCTTAATAAAACGCCATGCGAGCAGGCCCAACGAGGAATCTACTGCCAAAAAAAGAATCAAGTAATTTATTATAACTACCATGACATGTTTTCATTTATGCGAGTAAATGAAATATTTTATTATTTCGATTAAATATTAATATAAAGAGGTTAAAATCGAAAAGGTGCGTTTTTTTTATTTGTTTTTATTTTTATTATTATATTTATTTTTTTATTTACATTTTACAAAAGAAAAAAATGCAATTCAAAAAGTCCCGATAAACTACTTTTTATTGACAATACTTTAAAATATTTATTCTTTGTCACCCTCTCAAGTAATGTCACCCAGCGAAATTATTTAAAAAAAAAACTTTATTTTCCTCCATCAAATGAGACATTATGATGGCTGACTGGAAATAAACCGTGTCGGGAAATGGGGTAAGTAATCTGTGAATATTTTATTAATCTTCTCAGTAGTCAGCAAGAGTATATATATATAACTTAATTATCTCGTTATTTGATATATTCATTATTTTTTGGTGATATAATCAATTTCTATTGATTTTTTGTATTTTTCTTTGTGTTACTCGGGCGTCATACTACCAGTTAACTAGGGAATGTATTGAGTAACACCAATATTGCATCGTCATGTGTGCAACAAATATATTAAAGTATTTTTTTTGATAATGTTAGTACTTCCTAGCAAATGAGTTTAAAATGCACTTTAGTGAGTTATATTCCTTTTTGTATTTTAACGAAGGTCCAATCATGTTACAGATACATAAACATAGCTCTCGAGTGAAAATAATAGTTTTTTTTAATTTATTATTTAATGTAAATCAAATTTAATAATGTCATTATTAGGTTCTGCAAGTGTTTTTAGTTTTTTTTATTATCGTGATAGCTGTTTCGGCATTTAAGGTCATTTTAGAACAGTTCGAAAATGGCCTTAAACGCCGAAAAACAGCTATCACAATAATAAAAAATTAAAAATACTTGCAGAACTTAATAATAACATTAATAGCTTTGGTGCCTTTCAAGACAGGATTCAGATATTGTAGAAGATTTCGACATAGAAAAGATTTCTAAAGATGAAACAATATCTTAATTACTAAGATGATATTTTTTAATGAAGAGAACAGAGCAGAAAAAGAGTTTCAACAAGGTGTTGATATTTCTAATTTTGAACCTGTCAATTCATGGTGGAATTCCATATTAAAATGATTTTTATAAAAATGAAAAACCTTTGTAACTTTACCACTGTCTTTACTTTACCACTTTGCAACTGTACCAGTCTGAGGATGCCCGTGATAGGGTGAAACCGGTCCGGTCGAAAATAAATAAGTGGAAAAAAGTTACAAAGGTTTTTAATAAAAAAATTAAAAATCATTTTAAGGTGTTGATAGTTATTTTAATTAACCGTCAACTTCTGCATCAAACACTGTCCCTCTTTTTTTTAAATTTAATGTAAATCAAATTTAATAATGTTATTATTAAGTTCTGCAAGTATTTTTTTTAATTTTTTTATTTATTAATTAATTTTTTGAAACATACATTCACACAAATAAGGTACAATGATTATAAACATTTTGTGTTTTTTTTTTAACATTAAATTATAAATACATCTGAACAACCTATGAGTAATGTATATAAAACAAAAAAATCCCACATAGGCAAGGCCAGTGCGTGGGTATACCTGGTATCAGTTAGTTGCAGTATATTGGTTTATTTGTATTCACAAATGGATGTTAAAGGTAAGTTAAATAAAAAAATTTAAGTTAGATAAGAAAACAAATCGAAAAATAAAGAAAGAAAAGTTGGGAAAATATACAGTTATAACAGGAAAAGGTTGATATCTTTGGTTTTAATCCAGTTTTTTATTTCATTTTTGTATGTGTTTAAAGATGATATGTTTGGACACTTACATACTGTAAATAGAAAATTAAATATTTTAGGAGCAATAAAAAAAGCATGTCTCTGCGCAAGCCTAGTTTAAACAAAGGTACTTCAAGTACGTTATTTATCCTGTTTTAGTTGTTATTATTGTACCAGCTGTTTCGGCGTTTAAGGCCATTTTCAAACTGTGGCCTTAAACGAATGGCCTTAAACGCCGAAGCGGCTGTCACAATAATAACAACTAAAAATATTTGCAGAACTTAATAATAACATTATTAAATTTGATTTACATTAAATTTAAAAAAATAAATAAATGGAGTTCTACGAATTAACCACAAAAACAATTAATACTGTCCCTCTTGTACAAACAAATACATGAAATCAGTCACATCAGAAAATACTCGGATCAAATTTCGCATGTTAATCAACCCCGCCCATTACTATAGTCACCCGTCGTAAGAAAATATGTAACAAGAAAATATCTACAATTGGAAGTTTGAAAAATATCTTCATGATGCTGTAATACCCGAAGGTGATTTCACAATTGATTGATTTTCATAGTTACTCTAAATCATTCTTCAGTACTACTGTCAGCGTTTCTTTAACGATCGGCTCATTGAAGATATAGTATAATATAATACTAATTTATATTCTGTTCAAAAGTTCAATCAATCAATGAACACAAATGTAAGTGAAATCATTAGAGTGCGTAAAATGTTCTCTTCACAGAGAATAGAACCTGTTTCTTTGATTTATACTATAAAAAAAAAACCCTATTATTTTCTCAAAAAAAAAATATTTTTCTTTTTCACAGCATGAAATAATATTTTTGTAACTTCGTTTATTGTTTTACATTTCGTTTTACGTCTTATTCTTCGTCATTAGTCTTACGTCTCAATTTTCAGTGTAATATACTATTTTATTTATTTTAAAAAAATTGCTAATTTAACATATTTGTAACAATTTAATTTTTTCTATACATTTGGCGATGTAGCACAATTGTTATTGTTACAATTAAATAAACACAATAAAGAAAATTCTGAATTTGTTTTTCTTTATTATTCATAACTAAGTCCATAAAAAAAAATTAATCCTTTATTTCTTACCTTGCCAACATAAGGGAAAATCATGAATCAGAGAAATCTTCGATTAAAAACTCTCAATTAAAAAGTTTATTTTTCATGGCGTTTATAAATGATATCCTACTTCATTTACTTGTTATTTAAAGTGATAGCAAATTCGCCATTTTTTTTATTATTAAAAATGAATACGTTTTAGTTCAATTTTCAATACAGCACTTCCATTTTAAGCAATGCTTGTGTGGAGAAGCGGGGTGTACATATTGCGAATATATGTTTACATAATAATGTTTCCTGAAAGTGTTACAAGAAAATGTTTACATAATATTGTTACAGGGTTGGTGGTTTACATAACGGAAAAAGGAAAAGAAGACAGGTTTTGAATTAGATGTCATAACAAACATAACACAATATATGTAAGTACAACGTGGCGCAGGAAATTTACCGTATAGTATAACGGTACAATCTTATGGGGGTAAATGTGTGTGTGTATTGTTTTTGGTTTGCTTGATTGTCGGAAACTTTTAAGCTTATTGTATTTATGAAGATTAATTGAAATTTTGAAAAATGAATAAAATTTGTATTTTTTAATATAATATTAATACCTTAGTTCAATAGGGATATAACTCAAAATTTCTGAGTTTTGAGTTAATGATGAAAATTGATAAAGAAACTTTCCTTTCTCATATTTCAATAAAAAAGATAAGTCTAATTCGTCCTAATTATGTAGTCAGATAATTCTTTATGGAATTATAATGAAATCAGCACATTCTTAGTTCAATGTAGAAAAATGTCAAATGTTTCCGTTTGGGACATAATAAATGTAGCCATTTACACCTATGATATGATAGGTGGATAAATTACTTACATGTTGCATCTATTGTTATGTTATAGGTAAGCAAAATCGATCGGAGCGATGTCTTTATGAAAAAATTTCATATCCAGTTTTCATAAAATGAGGTATTTTGAGTTAGTTCCCTATTGAACTAAGGTGTCAATATATCATTCAGAAGTTCATAAAATAACTGACTATCTTTTTAACGTAGTTGCATATTACGTAACTGCCAATGAATATGAAGAAATTATAAAGCACGTATTAACACTTAGACGCCACGCAGACCAAACAGACAAAATATAGATTCTGTTTATTATTACGCATTTTATAATGTCACACTACATAGTGATGGCTTTCCATCTATCTATCATATATAATTTAATCCATGTTTAACGATGTTTTTGTTGTCGTTTGATTTAGTTACCCTACCAAAATGCCCCGTTATCAGCACTTCCGTTAGTCTTGCATACCCACAGGCTGTAGATAATTTCAGCCCGCAGCCACCCCTAGGAGACAGGGGGTGAGGAGAGGGGGGCAGACTGTGCTTGTTAAGTGCACTCGGCCCGTGGAGGACCGGAAGGGGTTGAAGATATTTGTGGGAGACAAAGGGGTTGGGGAGAAATATATTTAGCCAAAGGAAAGATGTTCTTCAACATGTCTTAAGCTTTACTTTAAAATTTGTGCGAGAAAAGTAATTTCGTTATAATAATAAAGGTGTTTTACAAAGCTCTCGGGTACGGAAGGCTTGTAAATAGAACAATGAAATAAGAGATAGATAAATGAATGCCAATTAAAGGTTTAAAAATACACATATACCTGTATAAAAGCAATTAAATAGGTACCCACCTTATTTATTGTTTTTAAGTTTAATTTGTAGAAATCTATTTCATTTTTAATTTGGAGTATATATATATTTTTTATACATAATCATGTTATTTTTTATGATAAAATAAATTCTGCTAGGTAATTATTACACATGACAGCTATTTTACAAATTGATAATATCTTTGGAAGGCGAAATAATATGTCCCTCGTAATAATACTAGCAAAATTATTCTAAACAGAAAAATCTCAAAGTAAAATAATTTTATAAAATACACGTAACATATTTTTTTTATGGCATCAGACCAGGCAGACATATAAAGGCTTGCTTAATTAACAAAAATTTAATTACTACCCAAAAAGTTAGAGAATTTTTGAATGCCATAGAAATAAAAGATCCCGTTTCTAAAATTTATTAAATATTATCGTTGTTACATCCGAAACTACACACGAAATTTTGCAACTTCACGTGAACTTTTAAAGTTCACTTTAAACAACCAAATGACGAAATGTTGATTAATGGATTTGGGGGAATGTAATATGTAGGTAAAAATAGAAAAAGGATAAATCACTTGCCGATAAATTCCATAAGAAACTCCTGCTTCCACGACAATATTTTTCAATCTGGTCAAAAACAAGAACAATCGAACCAAATTACTGTCGCCTTGTACCAGTGTTGCCATTTTTAAAAACAGTTTTCAAACAAATAGTCATGTTAGGGAAAGGAACATAAACAGCATTAAGTTGGTAACTAACCATGTTCTTGATACAATAATGATAAATAAATATTTCAGTAAATGTAAAATTACTTTATGGTGTCATTATTAATAAAATTAATAAGAAATGTTTTATGTAAACCACTGTTAAATATATAAATATCAACATGTTTTGGAAGCGAAGTTGATCTCATCAGGATACATATTATTCATCATGTGGGTATTGTTAATTTTTGTTTATGTTTGTAATCGTCCATTCGTAAATTATTATTTTTCTATGTTTATTTGTTTATACTTGTCAATTTTTCACAGTATACAACAGTGTATCCCGATGAGGGAAGCTTTATATGTTAAACAGTGGTTTACACAAAATATTTCTTATTAATTATTTTAGTTAATAATTCATGCAAAATTCTTAACACAAATCAGTTTTGTGTCATAACGCAAGTAAGTTGAATACTATTATGAGGTGGAAGAAAAACGAGAAAAAATGGTAAAAAGGGTTTTTGGGAATTACCTATCGTATTTACTCCTAATAAGTATAACAATAAAACTATAAATAAGCAAATGTATCGCTTTGCAACAATCTCTGGAAGAATTGTCTCACATATGCCTAAGATTTCCGATTCAATGAAGGTTCTTTTTAATCCCTCAAAGAGTGAAGTTGGAGGACCGCTAAAGAGGGCTGTTTGAATAAGAAATGAGCTCGTAGGAGATAATGTAGTTGGATTACAAAATAAATTTTTCATACGATTAATGAAATGGGGCTCGTTGTTAACGAGCGTTCCCGCTCTTCAAAGAGAGAGAGGATGTGCAGGATTTTTCAGAGAATTATTTCAAATATCTTTTTAGTTTATTTGCTTGTAACCTTTTAATAAAGTTTGAGTTACAAGAGAGATAGTGATTATAAGTTGGTAATGCAGTATCACTCACATGTATTTTTGCTAGTATTTTTCCAAGCATTTGAATTGGTTAAGGAGTGGACACACTGTGATATGGTTAGACGATTTATTTTTCATTGCTCAATAGTAATTATCGATAATTTTGCCTTGTCCGTAACCTGTTTGTATTTTATTCTTTCACAAAGAAAATTATTTTATTTGATTTGTTCCATACGAGAATGTAAAATTATTTATAATAGGCTATAAAAGTACAGTTTTTTTATTAACTTTTAGAAATTTTACAAAATGTAAGAAAAAAAGTTACAATAATATGTTTTTTAGTAGTTTGACTAACGGGTACCTGTCATTCAAAACCTTATAATAAATATACAGTTAAGGTACTTACATAAATATGTCTATATAAAAAAAACATATGTGACAAACAAGAATCTTCAAGACATAAATATTTCACAATAGCCTTACTCAAAAATATTTCTACTTTTATCTATAAAAAAATATAAATAACAAAAAAATCGTTCATAAAATAATATTTGATAATTAATTAATACAGTACCTATTATTTCAGGCATAAGGAAACACATTTTTCGCCATTCAAAGCGTTGTAATTTGGAGTTATAAAAATATCAATTCATGACATGTCGTTTTGAAGTATTAATAATTATGTCACTGCAATCCGCTGACTTGCGGAGAAATGCATCGATTAATAGGTACGCTAAGGTTTTTTTTCTATCAAAATAACATGTTAGCACATATCGTGAGGATACGACGAAAAGTAGCCATTTTTATAAAGAAAAGTATAAGTTAAAGTTCTTGTTTGTTGACGGATTGAGATTAAGAATTTTTCCACGGATGTACGTTCATTGTTTCGCAAGTTAGGATAGAATATTTTTTATCTATTTTGTTACGTATACGTAAAAAATATCATGACTTACGATGCTGTGAGTATGTGTCCTTGCAAGGGAATTCAGTTTTAGTCTGCCAACGGACAGAGATCTTGAATTGCCCACTTTTCGTTGTGTGCTCAGAATATGTCCTTTCAGAATAATGATATAATAACACACATATGAAACTTATTTCCACTTTTATTTTATTTCTCCGTGACCGGTTTCAGCTTGTTAAAGCCATCTTCAGACTGGTAAAAGTTATTCTTAAACTACGGTTTATATACACAACATGTGGGGGAGGAGGGGTGGGGAGAGACTACAAGGGATTTATTCTATTACATGCGTTTTCTTTATATTTGTCATTAAGTCGTCTTTGATTGCCGACTTCCTAATTATGTTGGTTACTGAAATTATGTATGTCTAACTTATTTTTTGTTTTAATTTTTATTATTTTTTATAAGTAATTATTTTGGATGTTGTACATCCTGTATCATCTGTAAAAATGATTTAAAATGTAAATTTTGTAAAATTTAAAAAAAGAATAAAGAGTTGAATTGAATTGAAAGTTATTCCCAGTAAGCTTATTACCTCTGCTTTGTAGTTTAATTTAATATTGTTTGGGGAATACCTTACAAGTAATGTGAATTATTAATAAAAATTTGTTATATTGTCATCAGTACGGTTTATTATTTATTTTATGTTTCATTCCTTTATCGTTACATTATGATTACATTACACGTTTAATTTAAAACTATAATGGGGCTACTCCCCAACTCAAACACGAGAATTGATTATGTTACTAAGATGGGTAGTATGATTAAAAACAAATTGTTTGCAAATAGCCCCGAACCTTATGTACCGTTTTAAAAACAATTACATAAGAATAAAAATATTTAATTATATACATTTTAAATGAAAATAATGTTTCATTAAAAAACTTCTTTTTTTTTATTTCATTCCTTTCCACATGCAAATACATATATTTATACATAAATGTAAATATTATTAACCACATTTAAATCTTACTAACATCCCTCGTTCTCACCGAGTGATTATGCTACAAGCGAAGATAACTCCTCGGTGAAGTTTACGGCTCTCGCAGTACTCCGTAATGCTGTAAAATGCAGAGACGTTTTATAATCGTGAATTAAGTAGTCATTACGACACGCCTCGATTTATCCAGTATAAAATTAGCTTAATGACGTGGGCGGTTTATGTAAGTACTAAAAACGAAAGCGATAGTAGTAAATCTTCACTATTTAGAGGTTTAGCTGTCGATTTTAAGTGATTGCATGTTTTATTGTATCCTGCGTGGTAATAATTTTATTTCAGGAACTTGAATAAATTAATTTCAAGAAAAATTTTGACAAACTATCTATAAACTTTGGGATATTGCTCAAAAGTACAAAAAAAATCATTAGTTCCTCTCTCGGTCGTCCCCACTCTACGCTAAGTTTGTAGATCTGAACGAGGTATTCACACAGAGATATTCCTACTTTAAGATATGATCTACGTACATATAATTATAGCAAGTACCTACTTGGATCTGTTTAAGTCTAAACATCTACTTCACCGTTAAACTCATCTTCTTATTGTAAAAGTTCACGCCTGTGCATGTGCAATCCTTCTCATCATTTCCAAATCTCATAAATACATTCTTCCTACATTATTTTTGCTTGTTCGAGTTCATGATTTTCCTACGTCAGATTCTATCCTTTGAAAATATAGATAATTCATTGAATTGTCGCATTATTTTAACAGCTTTTGGTACACAATATATGTCTCTCAACACTTTTAGAATATATTAACTGAGTATGTGCTTGATTTTTTTGTTATTTCTCTTATTTATAAAAAAATCTGTGTTGTTATAATCTATTATTAAACTTTAAATCTGAAACTATCTGAATTTTTCTCCATCCTATTTATTTTCTAAGTAATTTTATTTTACTCAATATGCTTAGCGAATCTTTTTTCCCGTTTTGTTTGATGGAAATGTAGTGGTTTATATGTATGAAATAATACTATTTTAATGGGTATGTATAAATCGTTTGTGAATACAAATAATTTAGACGTACTCCAATCAAAGTGAATACAAGGGTTGAATTCGAAAGGGGGTGGCGTATTTTATAGCGTCATAACGCTCCGTGATTTTTATGTTTTATTTTTATGACTTTCATCCCTCGAATAGCTCTACCTCCTTAGCATTTTCCTAGAAAACTTTGAAAAAATCATTGATTTATTCATAAGATATTTAACTAACTAACCATGACGTAAGCAGAGAGGTTGAAACGCCAGACATCTCTTCCTGTTATATTTACCATACTTCATCCACAATGTTCTTAGATTTTCTTTATTTTCTTTTTAATCGTTTCGTTTAAAACAAAATTACAGACTGACATAATATAATATGTAGTATCTATACACTGAAAAGATAAAACACTAGAAATGCCTTCCATGTAGATTTGAATGGTAAACGATGCAGCCACTTGTCAAATACCTTCTAGTTCTAGCCCGGAGACAACTAATTAAAATACAGCTTTGTGTCTCTCCACTGTCTGCATTAATAATAATCATAATAATTGGATGATTTGTATAGCGCCGTTTTTGTGAAAAATAAATTCAAGGGTGCTGTACAAATATTACTTGCTAGGAGCTTATCTTATTATATGCAATCACATACAGAAACATTGTATATCGCCATTGTATTTGATCGAAATTTTATGATGATAAAATATTTTTTTGTATTTGAAATTTAAGGCGTAATTGCCAGACTTTTGAGTCACGAAACACGCTTTTGTATACCTACGTATGTAAGTATTCAAAAAAATTATAATGAAATATATATATTATGAACACGTCTTTTGAAAACATTCACCAATAATCATTTAAAATGCGAAAGATTTTGTGAGGTTAGTTTATATTTTATTACACATTTTTCAAGTCATACCTTATTCCTACTTGTGTGATCACTCAACAGGGGTATTTGATTTCAAATCGTCCAGGACTGCGTTTTTCGTCACTATTCTTTTGAATTCTAACGTGATCAATTAAATTATTTTCATCTTTTAAATCATGACAATACTAAAAACAACCAATTAATAAAAATCGTATTAACCGTGAATAATTGCACTACTATTACTGGAAAATTAATCAAGAAAAACATTGAACGCTATGAGGTAGCAAATATGATGAGATTTCATAGCTACATTTCCTAAATATCATCCGTGTCTATTCAACGTTCTGATTCCCATAATAACTATTATTCCAAGATGAAATTACTCAAAGATCCCAGTCGAAGTTAACGTCTTGAAACTCGCAGGAAACCATTCCTCGGGGAGATGTGGCGTCTTCAGGACTCGCTGTTTATGTTTAATAATGCCTATTTGTCCAGAGCAAGAGATCTGGAACTAACAAACGAGTCCACACTATTATTCTCGCATAAACCCGTCAACGAATAATGGTGGCTTAGATAGTTTGTCTTCAAATTACTACTGTGCAAGCGGAGTGCAACGAGATTTGCGAGATTTTAGTCTAATTAATGTTGGAAATGAGAACTCTTGTTAAAAAAAAAACATAATTCATATCCTTGCTGTTTGATACCAGAGAAAAATAGTAAATACAAAAATTAAAGGAAATACATTTTCTAGGTGTAACAATTGATTCAAAATAAAATTTCTCAGAAATGTAGATTATACTCTAATAAAAAACATCATCAAAAATGTTTACAGATTTAAAAGAAAAATTCGAAAAAACATTTTTAATTATTTATAATTCAAAAATGTCACTCAACTGTGTTGTTCTAGTAATATTTTTGTAAGCATTGACGAAAATAATGTAAAGACCTAATGCGGACTCGACAAATTAAATGGAACGATAGTTAAGAAAACTATACACACTTGCGAAATAGGGATACCCTTCAAAATATGGAGAAGATTAAGAGCTTATTTTTTCTGATTATTATCAATGTAATTTTATTTTCTTCATTCATAAATTTAAAAAACAATTTAAAACCGCACATTCTGAAACGATTCGAACTGGCTACAACGTCATTATGATGTAGAAAACGCTACTGACTGATAAGACAGCTGTCACCGCGAACCTATCAACTTTAGTCAGCGTGACGTCAACAACGCCATGTTCGCGAACAAAAACAAACATATCGTTTTGGAGGCAAATCAAATATGACATATTTTTAATCGTTATAGAGAATTAAAATGAAATTAATTTTCCATCACTATCGTAATTTTTACGACAGTGAAAAATACTGTAACAATTATACTGAAACTGATATTTTCTGATGTTACAGAGAAGTAAATTCAACTATCAGAAAGGAAAAAAGAAACAAGAAACTTGGCACTCGTAAACATTTTACTAACTTATCGAGTTAGCGTCTTTCGATTGAAAGCAGTATGAACTGCTTATATGGATGAGCGAGTTTAAAAATTGAGCAATCCAAATTTTAATTTTGGTATTATGCACTAGTTAAATCATATTTTTGAAGATGGATTATATTTACACGCCATGAATAATATTGAACTCGTTTATGTATTTTATATTTCTCTCAAATCATACACCTGCATCTACACTGATGTAAGTACACACAAGTCAAACTGAGTCTAACGGACATTGAATTATTGAATTTTAACTGTGTACCGTGTATTTACATTTTAATGTATGGATGGTAACGTTATTTAGTGTTAAAAGCTCTAACTAACTATGCACTTTGAAAGTTTAGCAGAATTCAAACAAAAAAGGTACGTCTTAAAAGACTTAAGTTTGTTTTAATAACGACGCTATGTAGTTTCAGATGGTATTTACACGGGATGTTCTTTTAAATGTATTCTATTAAACGTGATAGTTGCGGGAGTGGGACTTATCACCCAAACATATACCAAAACTTTCTACAAATCACTTATAATAAGTACAGGATTAAAATAATTACGTGGATATAATATTTTTTCCAAGAAATCTATCAAGATGAGTCGAGAGAATCTCCGCTTTCCCCATTTCCTCGCCTGTACAGTATTTAGTGTTCAGCGTACATCGATCAACAGTCTAGTCCGGGCGGTAATATGATTATCTGCAGCACTGATGAAAGTATAAACAAAATGGATTAGATCGTATTCCCAAGTAGCAATCATGCTGAGGCCGATATTGGATTAGATGTGAGAACATTTCGTATACATCGCCGCTGAAAAAGGCTCTTAGGTTGGTAATTAAATCGTAGCAAAGCTGATGGAACGCAATGGGCTGTAATTATTAGAAATAAAACCGCTGGTTGCACTGCGGGATATACTCCGAGAGAAATAATAACGTTGTTTATTTACCCTAGCTTTAGTAAATAAAGGCAAATAATGTTATCCATTTATATCAAGCCTTTTACCAAAATACCCTTCCGTGAAATGAGTTTATACACATTTATCATTTCCGGTTTACATATTTACCTCAAAATAAAATTCCATTACAATGAAGGCACTACTGAAATGATGGATATGAAATATCGCTGCGTATTTATTAATAACAATATGTATTTATATACATAGATTTTATTTTTTTATTTTTAGCGCTTAAAAATTCTTTCAACATTCTCAAAATAAAAATAATAGTCCACCCTGACTTTACTGCCTAAGACCATATTCTTTAAATTACCTTTGCACAATAAACGCTCGTTAACCGACGTTTTTTTTCCCCTTCCCCCTTTAATTGACCGCATTGTGTATTGTGTAGTGAGACGCCCAACGAAGATTCCTGTCCATTAATTACCGCCCTGGCCCTCTGGCGCCCGCCCACCCTTCCCGCCCTCCCTTGTGAATAATCACACTGCCACTTGATGTAACACCTCAAACTTTATTCAACAACAGGGCCCGGTGTTAAACATGTCTTGGAAAATTCTTCAAACGCTCAAATTATAGGGGTAACTTCGACGGTTGTGACTTTAGCCATTCAGGACCGCTAGGGTGCTCCGGAAATAGGGTAGCAAACCATCCATTTATTCTAAAAAGGTTCTTGAGTATCACATCATGCTTCAGGCACTGTGTTGTAATGGAAGTTCTATTTTTGGTTTTCTGAAGTGGAAAACACTTGGTGAAAGACCACCATTCATAATTATTGGAATGGTTTGAGCATTGTCTTGTGACTTAATCTGAATGGACCAACCGTCTTCCCTCCTACCCCCATGTTTTTTTCCTTCCTTCCCTTCATTACTTGCGGTTTATATTTATACCCAACTTTGGAGGAAAGTTCTTATGCTGGTTCCAAATAGCAAATATTCTAAAATTACAATTCTTCCACCTGCTGACATTTGATGTCAACGTTCTACAGTAGCGCCCTCTAGCGGCCCGAGTTTTACGAATTAGTTGATTCCATACATCTTAATGGATTTTCTGTGAAATATGTTCCTAATCAATTATAGATCGAATATTTAAAAAAATATATATTAGGTACCTAACCTACATATGATTTTACTCCTTTTTTGCTCATAATTGAAAAAAAAAAAATTACATTTATAAGCCTCGCCGCTCGCCAGTCGAGCCCGGTCTGGTGGATAAAAAAGAGAATAAAACAGTTATGTAATAAATTGTGATAAATTTTCATTGATTTCAAATTTTTAAACTTCTTTTGGCTTAAAATATCACAATTCTTATCATTTAAAAGAAGAAATTATATATGCTTTAATGTGGACATTTAAATATTTATATCTACTTAAACCATATATAAAATATAAAAAAAAAATTTAAATTGTAGTAAAGTCATGAAGTTGCCCAAACTTCATCGTAAATTTGATCGTTACTTGATGGAGAGTTGTGTTAAGAAGAGCGTACTTGTGGATTTGAGCAGTGTTGAGGCTAAATTTTTGATCAACAGTTGCTCAGTAGGATTGAGAAGAATGGCCGTAAGAGCAAAATGTTAACTACTAGCTTAAATATCTGGCGTTTCCTGGGGAATACTTTGGGAAAGTTTTGATGTGTTACCCCTACCCCGACTTCTACTTCTACACCTACATCTACCCCTACTCCTAACCCTACATCAACCCCTAACCCTACCCCTTTACCTACCCCTACCCTTACCCCTACCCCTACCCCTAACCCTATCCTTACCCCTACCTCTACCCACACCCAGTAGTTTTCCTCTTATTTTGCAAGTCAAGTGTGTGAAATTACATCAAGGAGTACTAACATTTTGCTTTAAGGGGTGGGAGATTGGGAAGGGGTGGTGTTTTGAAATCTCAATTAAACAGTAACCTTCCTTTCTTTTTGAAAGTCAAGTATGCAAAATTTCATCAAGCTCGGAATAAAACTCTAGATTTGTCCACAAAATAAACAACACCCACCCGGGACATTCTTCTTTATATAATGGAAGATAGTGGGCACACGCTTGTAAACGCAATTGAAAGCGGTAATCGGAGTAACTTTCCCACCTTCTCGATGGCTCTATCAGGGTAGATTGCTTAGTGTAAATAAACGGTTCACAATTGAGTCTAGATTACCATGTTTGGTTCTTTTCTTCATTATATAACATATTTACCTATATTAAGCCTTTAGGAGGTCTCCACTTATAGATCGTAAAACGTCAATTTCGTACTTAGCAACATGTCTAAACGTATGATTTATTCGGACACTAAATGTACCTATATTTAAAAAAAACCACGATAAATAACGTATACGAACAAGTACAAGAAAAATTGAGTATGGAGAAGCTTGATGATATTTGACTGCTCCAAGGAAGAATGCAGTAACTCACTTTTGGTAATTTTGTAGGATACTGGTTACGATCCTAGGCTACGAATTTGGATGTCGCGGGTTCAAATCCCGGTGTGCGCAAGTAAATTTTGTTTGATTAATTTGTGTTATATGACAATTTATTCATTCAAATAATAAATGGTAATTTTTTTTAAATTTAATGTAAATCAAATTTAATATTAAGTTATTATTAAGTTCTGCAAGTATTTTTTAGTTTTTGGCAGTTCGAAAATGGCTTTAAACGCCGAAACAGCTGTCACAATAATAAAAAATAAAAAAACTCAAAATGTTTGCAGAACTTAATAATAAGATTATTAAATTTGATTTACATTAAATTATAAATAATTAAACACAAAAAGCAATTAATTAATTAACATATGGGTATTTGCGGCACGTTCCAGAGTGATAGATACTTTCAGCATCGCCCTGGTGAAAGACCACCATTCAGAATCGAAACGTAGCTTGAAATAGCTTTAGCCATGTTTGGTGACCTGATCTTAATAGTCAGGTACTTCACCTTCCTTTTTCCCATGTACTTCCCTTCCCCACTACATTCAGCCTCACAACATACTCCGATTGGGGATGCCTTAGTCTCACTCGTTACACACGGTTGGGAGCAGCTGGGACTCTTGTGCGGTACTCACCCAAAAAATGAAAACTAGGGCAATATCAGTCTTTAAAATTTTGTTCACATTCTTAGGTGAGTGGTTTTTTTTTATAATAATTTATTCTTCAACTTTTCAGTATTTTGCAGAATCGAAAAATGTCGATTTTTTTTTTGAATTAGTGTCTTTCTTGGAGCAGTCGATTTATTAAAATAGTCTGTAGCATGTAGGTACAGGATTGACGGGCCGTACTACCCTTTGGGATTATTTGGAAGACAAGGCTCCGTGCATTCATTATCATATTTAGCTGCCTTAACGTATATCCCTGACGTAACGGGTTGTTAGCCGCATAAAGCACAAGTGGCCCGGCTTGGAGGAGATATTAAGTCCACCCTAGCAAAAGAGGTAATGAGCTGATGAGACCTGGCTACAGTGGCTGCGGAGCTCCTCTTGTTAGCAGACGTTAGCGTAATGAATCACTTACGTAAAGCGTAATTAAATTTTCATCATCTGTTTGGAGGCTGCTTTTAAAAATATTATTTTGCGACAAGATTTGTAGCACATTATGGCAATTCACAGTAATTGCTTCATTTTCTTATGACCGCAACATTTTAAATTACCACCAGGGTAGTAGATGTTGTAGTATCACCTCGGTGAAAGATCACCATTCAGATTAGAGACATCGCTTAAAATAGCTTTATCTGTATTTGGTGATACCTGAATAACCAAGGATATCCCAACCTTTCTCTTCCCCACCACCTTCCCTTCACCGCTCCATTTATTCTCACAATATACCCCAATTGGGGATGCCATAGTTCCACTGGATCCAGACAGATGGGAGCAGTTGGAACTTTTCAGCGGCATTCACATTTAAAAAAAAACTGTATTTCAAGACCGGTCAATCGCGTTTGGGTCTCACCCAGGCGTCGTGAGTTCAATTCCTTAGCTGGCTAAGTCCTCCATTACGACACAATCAACATCTTCCGCTTACTATGATGGTAGTAGAAGATTTTCAAATATTGTCAGGTTATTCGTAACCAGGGAATATCTGTCTTTCTATAAAAAAAATTAAAGGTTTCGTGAATTGGCTTAATAACTAAAATAATGAACTAATAAGATAATGAACAAAATAAATTTAAAAAAAAATAGGATGATTTTTACAGGAATAGGAAGAGTGTCGGTAGAACATAATACGCACAACTGGATGGTAGAAGAATCGAGAACGCCCCAGGGAAGACAGAGCTGAGAAGATAAATACTAAATCGGGTTATGTCAAGAATCGGAATAATATGAGAATATTTAGAAGACAATACAAAATGTTTGGTATTGTTTTATGACAAAGCAAAGTGTTCAGGATCCCGAAAACAATCAAAATGATGAATTTTTCACTAGTAAGAAGTTCACTGGAAAATACTTCACCAATTTGGAATCCTCAGTATAAAGAGTACATTAATAGTATGGAATGCATTCAAAAGAAATTTATAAAGTATCTCACCTACAAACTCAACAATAACTTTCAATGTACCTTTCAATATTTGCAACAAATGCGAACAGTAGCTGATTTAACAATTCTATATATAATTCTAAATAATAATATCGACTATACTGAGCTTCTGTCCCATATTTTTTTTAGAATTTCAACATAACTTTGTGACGTACCCGCCATACAGCGCTATTCCAGACGCATAGTGTGATAAAACAAATGCAGCAGCAGATTTTCCAATTAACTCTTCTCTTCATGCATTTAAAAATATTTTTGTCTAAACAACTCTAACATTGATATATTATCGGATTCACAGGCCATATTTAAAAGGAGCATCTTGCCAAGTATGTAAACTGCTCAATGGGCATACATATGGCATCACTTCCTAAATTCCTAATTCCTTCCGAGAAATCATCTTTTTCTACTCATCCGCACGGTCGTTTCAGTTCGGTCTACAGGAGGCATCATACACCTCTACCTCATTCTTATATAAAGAAACATTTTGAAAGTTCAGTGTTTGTAAGTAATTTAATTCGCATAACCTTGCGTACCTTTTTACAAGCAATCAATTTCTGAGGCGGGTATAGGTACCGCCTCCCCGGGAACCTTTCGTTGGATAACCAACACCATTGATATAGGCCACTCAAAGTGGTTTGCTGCGTTTGGTGACTTAGCAGGGGTACCCGAGTTCATTTATCCGGGAGATTTGTCTCGGTATTATCGCCTTGCTAAAAATACCCTCAGCACAACTTCCCTAAAGATGACATAGGCCCTGGGAGGAAAATAATTTTCTCGGGGCTTCTTGTGTGGAGTTACTGTAAAAAAAAAGATATAATGATACCAGCAGCTTTCATGTCACAAATAAACGAGCGTATAGTCACCCGAAAACTATTAATTGTGACCGGTCCGCACAAAGGTGAGGTCACAACAAAGATTTGCTCTTGGTATCTGGTAGAATATTGTAATACGAGTAGTGGAGGACTTTGTTAGGGTGACCACTGACCACTGCCCCGGGGTCGGGACCTCTGAAAGCTCCTTGTGCAACCCCACTACTTTGCAAACAAACAGAGTGGACACAACACGACTTCTTAGCCCAAATCAAAGTTTTAAACATACAATAAAAATATCAATAGCGTTAATATGTCAGTATATAAATTCTTATATTGTTTAATCGCCATACAAAGGCGTTTATATTATTACAACATTATCTTAAACCACTGTTTACTTTTACATACCTCCCTTATCACTCTATTTTTATTTTCCATTTTCAAACCGTAAGATATACTAAGATAGCAATGATGTTTCAACATGTAAATTCTCATATTATAGTATCATCATAGAAAATTGTATAGTGTTACCATATCTTCTAAAATTGCTGCTATCTTTTTATATATATCCCTTATCACTGTATTTAATTTTTCTTAATTTTTCATGTTTAAACTGTAAGATGCACTACTTTATGTAAAAACCCTACGGGCTTAAAATAAATAAATAAATAATGATATATTAATTGATAAACTAAAGTTCTTAAAAACTTAAGACAAGATTTTTGTGCATAGCGCAAAGGGTAACAATTATTTTTATAAACAATAATTATTAGCCTGAAACACTCATCCAAATTGAAAAAAAACCTTTCCGAGCAAAGATAAATGTCGCCGACAGGACAATAAATGTAAAATAAATAAAATAAATAGATAAATGTAATAAAAATACAAAGATAAATGTCCTGTCGGCGACATTTATCTTTGCTCGGAAAGGTTTTTTTCAATTTGGATGAGTGTTTCAGGCTAATAATTATTGTTTATAAAAATAAATAATGATATTATTACTGAATACGAATAATTGAATATTATACAGTTATTTTGACAGAGTAGGGTTCGCTATATTTAGGGATGCTGAATCGATTTTTAAATCTCAACAATAATGCAGAAAATCTGTTCTTATCAGCATAACTGAGCTCTGACGTCGCTTAATACATAACATTTTTCCATCATTAATTACTTAATGCTACAAATGTCTATTCTTCCGTCTTAAAATAAGATGTTTTACCATCGTTTTTATAACATAATATTCTCAATACAATCTTCGTGCGAATCCGGTTAAACATTAAAAAATATATATTTTAACAGCGGTTCTGAGATCACAAAATATTCGAATGATCACCAATCCGTATTATGGATACAGGGGTCAAACATTGAATGCCAAACAAAATAATCATACATTATAAAACGAGGTATAATTGCCATAAATAACAACTTAATGTCTTTTTTTAACAGCGTTGTGTAAATATTAGACATTTCAAGTCGCGGTCGTATGACGTCTTCGTAAAATAAGCCAAAAACTTATGGTTATATCGTGGAAAATGAAAAATTACTGAGGCATTGTTAAAATGAAATTCTTGCCTTCTTGGACGGGACAGCTCTTTGAACAACACATGCATTAAGTGGATGAAGTGAATAATGTGAAAATTTCTCTAAAATAGATTCTTTTATGGATTAATGTGACAAAAGGACCCTTTATAACGATTATTTCTTCAGCATCCGCTTGTTTGATCGAAAGAGTCATTCAAAAGAAACATAATTTTGATGTCGATATTAATACTCTTTTAACTTTCCGAAATACAAGTTAAACCAATTAAAAATGAACAACATGGTAAACCAGAGTGCAGTTTTTTTTTTAAAAATATGACACTAAAAAGTCTTAAACAGTAGATTGATAAACTGAAAAATAATTTAATTACCTGTGATAACAAAACACTGGCCTCCGTAAATATAAGAGGTGTGTTCAAAAGAAAAGGTGAATTTAGAATTTTTTCGAAAAGTATTTATTTATTCATCAATATCCATTTTCTCCCCTTCAAAGTAATCCCCCTCAGATACGAGAATAATGCACTTATGCCAGCGCTTCTTCCAATCCTCGAAGCACTTCTGGAATGCGCTTTTCGGTATGGCCATCAGCTCGTTCTTCGATTCTGACTTTATCTCATCAATTGTGGCAAAACGCTTTCCTTTCATTGGTCTCTTCAGTTTCGGGAATAGGAAAAAGTCGCAGGGAGCCAAATCTGGTGAATACGGTGGTTGAGGCAAGATTACGGTGTTGTTTTTGGCCAACTAATCAAAAACAAGCATTGATGTGTGAGCTGGTGCATTATCGTGATGCAAAATCCATGATTTGTTTTTCCACAATTCCGATCGTTTGAGCCGTATTGCTTCACGCAAACGTTGCATAACTTCTTTGTAGTATTCCTTATTAACCGTACAACCTGTTGGCAAGAATTCATGATGCACCACGCCATTGTAATCGAAGAAAACAGTGAGCAAAACCTTCACATTTGATCGAACTTGGCGTGCTTTTTTCGGTCTTGGCTCTTCTGGCCGCTTCCATTGGGATGATTGGACCTTGGTTTCGACGTCATAACCATATACTCACGTTTCATCACCAGTTATGACCCTTTTGAGCAAATATGGATCGTCGTTGACGTCATTCAACAACTCCTGAGCGATACTAATGCGACGTTGCTTTTGCTCAAAATTTAGCAATTTCGGAACAAACTTCGCTGCCACACGTTTCATGTCCAAAACATCCGAGAAATTTGCATGGCATGAGCCGATTGATATGCCAACATCTTCTGAAACTTTCCTAATAGTGATTAGACGATTTTTCAACACCAATTTCTTCACTGTTTCGATGTTTTCTTCGTTTGTTGACGTGGTTGCAACTCCATTAACGCCATTAACATCTTCTCGGCCTTCTGTAAAGCGCTTGTACCACTTATAAACACTTTTTTGAGACAAAGTAGACTCGCCGAATGCCACAGTCAACATTTTAAGTGCGTTGTAGCACTTTATTCTATTTTTAACACAAAATTTAATACATATTATTTGATCCATTTTTTTCAAAAGTAAAAAATCTAAGAACACACAAAAACGTGACTAACCTTTCCAGTTGTCAGAAACAAACCACTAATCCATAATGGCTGATAATGCTAACATATGATAACCATATGTGTACCAAAATAACAAAAAAAATCGATAATCGAATGTACACAGCCCGCGAAAATTCAAAATTCACCTTTTCTTTTGAACACACCTCGTATATGTAAAACTAGTGTTGCGTAACATCTTACGGAAAACCTTACTAGTTCCACTGGCCGATTAAAAAATAAGAGTGAAATTAATATCACAACGCCGTCTACGATTTTGCCTACAATATTATAGGTCAAGATAAAAATGATTCTGATAAAATACTCATGCAACTACAGGAAAATCATTTTAAAGAGATTCTTGCTTGTATAGTTGTGTAATGTATCGTATGATTACTGCGGAGTAAGAGGGGACTGCCCGTGGGTGTTTCAAACTAGTTTGAATCACTATCAGTGTGTACAAATACGTTGAAACGTGCCCTCTTTAAAAAGGTTTGTACATACTTTAAGAATTAAAATTTCAAATCTATTTACCGAATGAGAAAATATAATCAAAAACATTAATGAGTAAAAAAAAATTCTGAAGAAAAATCGAAAAACAGAAAAATACTCTTTTGAAAGGGGTGAACTTTTCATATTTTCATTAGTAGAGTGTGGTAACGAAAACTCAACACTTGGCGCCCGGGTTAATGCAACACGCATAGCATTCTTAATATGGTGTTTTAATATCGTATTGTGTTTCATCCCTTGAAAGTAAAATCTCAAGAGGGTGGAGTTTCAATAAAAGCATTGTCTCCAGCTTGTATGATTCAATGAGCCGGATGAACTGGTAAAACCTCTTCAATTCTTCTTCAGTAAACGAGGCGGCGCAAAGTTTTTATTATCGAATTTTTGATGTATCATGTTTCACATTTTCTCCGAAAACTCAGAGGCGGTGGTGGTCGTCAATATCCGAAGTGGTTCTCGAGAGAAACCATCTCAAACATTGCCTTCTGATTTAATACGATCTGTTTAGTTTTATACGGGATATTGGTTAGGCACAAGGTTCGTGAGGCCTATCGAGCCCACGTGTGCATCGAGTACATACGAAATTAATATCATACACGATTACGAGATGTTCTGGGCTCCGGAGCTGAGCAGTGACCTTTTTGACAAGTATAAAACTAAATAACATATTAAAATAAAATAACAACTTATTGACAAATAAACGTTTTTATTATTTGTAATTATTATGACGATTATTATTGATACTGTTATTATTATTTTATTATTGTAATTATTATTATTGGTATTATTATTAATATTGTGATTTTAATTACTTACTTATTTTACTATTTTTTTTATTATTATTGTTATTGTTATTAATATTGTTCTTGCCATGTTTGGTGACCAGATCTGAGTAGCCGGGTATTTCTCCACCTTCCTCTCCCCCTTATCCCTCCCTCCCCACCTTCAGCCTCACAACTTTCCACAATTGGGGATGCCATAGATGCAGTTGGGACTCTTGTGATTTAAAAAGAAAAAGTTTTAATATTTTTTTATCAGGAATTAAAGACTAAGGTTTTGGCTAACGCATTTGTCGATCATTTTTAATAGGTCTACGAAAAAGACCCTCCACGTCTTAATATTAATACTGCATCCATATTTAATACTAAAGGAGCTCTGTACGTGTATTTAGGTATTCCCACCGAATCTGAAGTTATGAGTGCCATTAATTGTACGAAAAACTCATTATATCGGCCCAGATATGGTTCCCGTATTTTTGTTACAGGGTGCTCAGAATTTCTTAAAACACCGTTGTGTTTTGTTTTTAACCTTGTCCTAGTACCTCCACTTTTCAATGATTACGGACAAACCGACATATTTTTAAGAATGGCTCCAAGAAATGCATCGAAAATTCTAGACCAGTTACCATTCTTACAATTCCCGCCAAACTTTTTGAAAAATGAATTCTTAAATTATGTATATCCACAAATAACTGATGTTAATAAACAATGGAGAAAAATATTATTTTTAAATAACAATACCGCAAATTTAATAATTAAAAACTTGCTAAATACTATCCAACCAGTTTCTTATGCCAATAATAAATTTTAAAAAATATATTTTAAATAACAAAGATAAAGATAATATTTTGAATAAATCGGGAGTATATAAATTGATTTGTAATGATTGCAACTATTTTTACATCGGAAAGACTTGTAGAAATTTCAGTATTAGGGTTAAGGAACACCTAAGATGTTTAAATAATAACAACTATTCTGAATTTGCAAATCATATTTTAGAAACCAATCATTCGTTTGATATAAATAAAGGTTTAAAAGTTTTACATACAAATACAACTGGTTTACAATTAGATAAATTTGAAATTTTAGAAATAAGAAAAAGTGTTAATAGCGAATTAAATTTAATAAATAATCAAATATTTTTTTAAAATAGCTATCTCTTAAATTTATTTTCATATTAATATTAATAATTTTTCTTTATATTTCTAATTTAAATGTATTATTCAATGTTTTATAATTATTTTGTCATTAACATTTTTGATCTGTTACTTACCTACTTTAATTCATTTTTGTTTATGCTCATATTTTGTGTATTCTTAAATTATTGTCTTTAAATTTTTTCTATCATTTTTCTATACTTGAAATTATTTTTTAGTATTTATTTATTCCTGATGATGATAGCATTACTATCGAAACATGTAGAAATATTTATATATTTTAAGTAAAGTGGTATATACAAAGTGTATTTTCAATTATATAATTAATAATGATGCCACAAAGTTATCAATCATTTGAAGAAATCATAAATTCTTTATTCCCCATACGCATACATTAACCTCGAACAGCATTATTTCAGAAGAGCAAAATTCACAGAAACTAAATTGATGATTTTCACTATGTTGCTAGGTCTATAATAATGGATACCAAGTAGACTGTTCTTATAATGATTTCTCTAAAGCCTTTGATACCGTTAATCATGACACTGTCCTAAAAAACTTTCCCAAATGGGTTTCCCTCTTCGTATGGTAGTATTTTAAAAAAATGTCCTCTTTATTATTAGATTTTTCCAATTGGCCGAGTTTTATGGTTTCCCTGGGGTCCCCCAAGGATCGATCCTAGGGAAGTTTTTTTGTGAGTACCTCAAGAGTCCCAGCTCCTTCCAACGTATGGAGCCAGTAAAACTATGGTATCCCTAATTGGGGTATGTTAAGAGACTTAAGGTGTTGAGGAGGGGAAGGAGATGGAGTAGAGAAAGGAGGGGAAGGACCTTGGAGGAGAAAATTTGTTCATTAAACATGGCTAAATCCAAGCAGCTTTATTCTGAATGTTGGTCGCTCACCAGGACGATACTGAAAGTATTTACTCTTCTAGAACGTGCGACACATATACTAAATATTATTTTTATTTAATAAATTATGAAATAACACGAAATAATCAAATTTAAAAAAAATTTCTTTTCTATTTTTATTAATTACATTGCTGAAGACTTCCGTTTTAACCGCTTTCTCATTTTCGTAGACGATCTCAACTTATTTATTTTAATTAGAAGTATTTTGGATTGCCTTCATCTGAAAGCTAGCATTTCTGAAAGGAGTCTTCGAAATCATTTAAGTATCTCGAAATGTGAAGTTCTGTCTTTCACCACAGTATTTAGTCTCACTTACCACAGGTACATTATGTTCAGTCATAATCTCAAGCGCGTTTCCACTATTAACGACCTTTGCATGAAAGTAAACTTGCACGACTGGCACAGTCGGCATTAAAAATGTTCGGTTTTGTTATCCGACCCATCAGGATCTATCGGGATATCCATACTCTTAAAGAAGATAATATTGTACTCTTTAGTTCGCAGTAGGCTGGGGAGTGGGTTGGCTCTTTGGAATCCTCACGAGGTGGGATGTTCCCTCATGTTGCTGAGGGTTCAGAAAAAGGCCACTATCCGTGGCTCCAACTAACTTTTTTCTAGGCATGCTTGGATTTCATTTCCTGCAGCTCAGACGGGAGTGGTGTGCCGCTTTTTTTTAGACTGGGAACATGGTTAATTTGGAGCGCATAAGTTTCTATGATTCTGGTGACTATCTGAGACGGCGTTATCTCCCTACCTGTAGGGCCAACCTGCCAATGGTTCTCTCAGTGGGAAGGAGTATGTTGCTCCTGAACGTAATCTCTCAAACATCGACATATTTTGCGTCCGTGAGGAGAGATTCAAAGGGGAAATCGTTTTGATTCTTTTTGATTTTGAGTATAGTCTCATTGACCCGATTTCTATCGCTGCAAGCAATTTTATTTCTTCCTCAAATTTTTTAAATCTTTGTATCTATGTATAAATGCACTATTTATAATATATAAGGAAATACAAACAAATTATTATTATTATATCAATTCTTTTTGTTAAAGGTGAATAATGTGGGTTATTGAGTTTGCAGCCTATTTTTTTTTCTTCTTCTATAAAGTGTTGTGTTTTCAATCTGTAAATATTACAAATAAAATAAAATAAATATTCACGTAAGTATGATGAACGTACTCATTTATAAAGTGCACGACTTGTCTGCAAAGGAATTGAATGTATCAATAAAAGCTATCAGTAAAAATCATTAATTATTTTTGAAGAGTGAAAAATCGTCTTAATCTATTTTTGATTAAATTTGAACTAAATCCTTACCATTCGCCGACCTATCCTAAACATACATATATATTAGGGTGGTCCAAATTTTTTTTTTTATTATTTTTCATCTGACCGCTCCGTGAATTTGTTACATGTATTCATAGTAATAACATAGTAAAATTTCAGCGAGATGGCTCAAGTAAAAAGGGGTGCTCAATCGAGTGTTGTTTTTGAAATTTTTGTGTAAAATGCTTAATTTGTACTTTTTAATATATTATAATAAAACTAATATAAAACTTTTTTCCACTTAATTTTATTTGACTGTAACCGGGTTCAGCCTGTCAAGACCATCTTCAGGCTTATATACACAAATATGGGGGAGGGTAAGAGGGGTGGTCTACAAGGATTTTATTCGAATATGTGGGTTTTCTTACAATTGTTACTAAGTGGTTTTTGGCTGTCTAATTTCTAATTATTTTGGTTTTTTCCAGTAGGCATAATTACCTCGGGCTTGTAGCTTTACTTCAATATTGTTTGGGAAAAACCTTACAAGTATCATGCATTATTAATGACCTAATTTTTAGTGTTGTCAAATTGTTATTATATTTATGGTGATATAATTATTACAGGTCATTAATAATGCATATTACTTTTAAGGTTTTTCCCAAACATTATTGAAGTAAGGCCACAAGTCCGAGGTAATTAAGTCTATTGGAAAAAACCAAAATAATTAGAAATTAGACAGCCAAAAACCACTTAGTAACAATTGTAAGAAAACCCATATATTCGAATAAAATCCTTGTAGACCACCCCTCTCCCCCTACCCTATATTTGTGTATATAAACCGTGAGTTATGAATAATTATTATCAGTCTGAATATGGCAGTGTGCTAAACTATTAAATAAATATTAAAATAAAGTACTGAAGAGTTTTATAGACAAATTTAAACACTTATTTCGTAGACTGTGAAGTGAATCAGTGTGATAAAATGTGTTCATCTACTCGAAAAAAAGACAAAGTTTTTCTACTTGGGGTTCGAGGTATTGAGCTATTGATGAGGTTTAATCAACTTCCTACTCTTCGGCAAGTTTTACTCCGTTTTCACCACATATTAAATTAATCAAAAAATGTGAAAGACTCCGCGCATATACTTATTCCAGAACTTATAAAAGCATGGAGTAAATCTAGTATTCCGACCGGACAACAAAATCATTGCATTGAAAAACTGATTAAGTTTCATAAGAACTGGTTGCTATTGAAGAAAAATTGAGGAAGAAATTCTGAAGCACAAAGAAAAAGAGAATATTTGTTTACAAATGAACTAGACAAAATTTTTGATATTGCCCATGGAAGCGCTTTGAATTTGATCAAAATTGCGGAAGACAGAGCGTTTCTCATCGATCAAAGAGGAGAGCGTAAGATGATAATGACCTCAATCGACAAGAAACTAGAAAAAGTCAAAGAACGCTCTCTAAAACGGAAACAAAGATCTGAAGAATTGAGAGAAATGGCTGAAATCAAGGACTCTTTCTTGCAATTACCTCCTGAGACTTGGAATGACAATGTTGATTACCTTCAAGGCAAAAGCTGCGTCACAAATTTGCATGTTGTTAATGATACAGCGGAGAGAGGAGTTAAACTGTTTGAAGATTACAACACGTTACTCACTAAGACTGAGGAAGAAAAGAAATTTTTACTTCACATCGTTGAACAAAACAGAAAAATCGTTTCCACTGAAACATCCAAAAAGGAGTTAACAAACATAGTTTTAAAAGATTGCGACTAATATTATGTTAAGTATTACTTTGTTACAAAATTTTATTCATATTTAAATAATTTGTATACTTATTTGATTAAAATACTTGTGATATTAATAAACCTTAATTTACGTGTTTTATTTAAAATCCTGAAATTTTGTCAAAAACTTATAATTCGATGAGCACCCCCTTGTATATAAGATAAGGGGCTGAAATTTTTAACACATCATAGGAATGGTAGGTGTAACAAATCAAGGGTAAGGCTACACCTATATTTGATTTATTTTTTTTTACTATATAAGCCTGGACCACCTTAATATATATATATATATATTCAATGATTGTTGATGCTTTTCTCAGAGACTGGCTTTATGATTCAAACTTGCCCTGACTTGCTTGTGTTTAGATTCTGGTCTTCTGGTTATTCCCCCATATTAGTCATTTTCTGACGGAATAACATACAACCGTTTCTTTGAAAATATCCACTTTTAAGCCGTGGATATAATTTTATAATGCATGGTGTAATGATTTAATACTACAATAATGTTTTTTATTCTGCCTCCAGTACGTGAAATAATATCAGATTTAAAATATATATTTATATATATGATCCGTAGCCTAAGGGATGATGAAGACGTCGATAGACAAATTCAGCATAAAAACCGTACAGCATGTACATTTGAATATATGTGGATTGCAGATGTTGCGGTTTTTGTTTCCCAATTGTTAGCAGTACTGTCCTCCCGCCATTTTTTAATTGGATTTTAGCTACTCATTGTTTATTCTTAACTTCCACGCTCCTAATTTTATTTTTTATTGTATAATAATTTAATTTTTTTATAATTTTTATTGGCTATTTTTTACGTAATTTTTTTTGAATTAGTTATATTTTTTGGATAAATGTGTAGAATTTGTCATTTTAACTGAAGCACGATTTTAGATATTAATATTCATTCAGATGAAAGTTTCAATAATTTAAAAAGCATTCAAAAAATGTAAACAAAAAATTTCAAATAATTTCCATGCATCCAAATAATGTTTTATCACTGCCAGTTTTACTTCACGTCTGAAGGGGTTAAGTAGAAGATACTGGAGTGCAGATATGATAAGGACGTTATTCTTAGCTTTATGTGCTGCCCTATATTGTGCACATGAACTCGGGGCTAACTTAAAGAAGATCATGGAACGACTTCGAGCACTCTATAAAAATGCCTAGAGGATGCTGCGGGTTTCTATGCAGACATCGTAGCGCTTCTTCTTGAAGGGGCGATTAGTCAGATTTTCAGCAGAAGGAATAGGAAATACATTAAAGTAATGATCTCATCATGGATTCTCAACCGTCTACAGGTAGATTCCAGCACCAAAGTATACTGTATACGAAGGACGATATTATCCATGACAATCGATTTTTTATATGAATACCGCACAAGAGTCCCAAACTGCTCCCAACCGTCTGGAGCCAGTGAGACTATGGAATTCTCAATTTGGGAATGTTGTGAGGCTGAAGGTATTGGGGAGGGGAAGGAGAAGGGGAGGGGAAGGTGGGGAAAAGGGTAAATAGGGGAAATATCTGGCTATTCAGATCTGGTCACCAAACACGGCTAAAAGCCATTTCAAGCAACGTTTCAATTCTGAATGGTGGTCTTTCACCAGGGCGATACTGAGAGTATCTTGCACTCTGGAACGTGCCCAAATATACTAAATATTATTTTTAAATGAATTAATTGTGAAACAAAACAAATTAATTAAATAAAAGTTACTTGCGCACGCCGGGATTTGAACCCGCGACCTTCGGATTCGTAGTCGAGAGCCTTACCCCTCGACTACGGAGGCCGTCAAATTGCCGTGTTATGTAGTCATTGCAATTTTTTGATATCTAGAATATCTAGAAAATATTAGTTATACCCCATGCGTCTTTGGATTGTCACTCCAATAAAATATACATCATTTTATAGGTACTGACTTCACTTCAATCCCGTGTAAAATGCACAAGATTGAAGTGCAAATATGCCTGCATTTTTCTGAACAAGATTGCGCCAATTTGTCAGCGAATGGGTTGAAAATTCTTACGGGGTTTCTGAAGCACCTGCTTAGGTATGCAATTTTATATTATAAAGATTTAGTTTTGATTGACCCTTTTCTCTATGTGAAATATTTTCCATTCGCGATGAAATAAAATAGTTTTTTTTATTTTTTTTATTTCTACCAATATATTTAGGAATCTTTTTATTGTTACTTCAAGGATCAGATACATTGGCAATGACCAAAATTATTTATCCAATTGAGAACTAACGTAATAAAGATAAGAATCCAACTTACATAAAAGAAAAATTCTTGGAAAAACATCTTTCTGTATTTCATGATAACGCCATTATTTACCAGAGAAGTGGTGAAAAGTAATTATTTATGAACGGGACGATACAATTTGATGAGACCTTCTAAGAATTATCATGGACATATTTTTTCCTTCGTTTACAATAAACGAAAATTATCACTTTGATTTATGTCGGCAAAACTGGAAAAATATCATAAACTATATTGAATTATCATTTTAGCCAAAAGTATTTTTGTATCTTAAGCAGGTTACTTAATAAAACAAAAGTAGAATATTATACACAACACATGGTAACAAACAAAAATTATGAAAATCTTTATCATACATTTTGGCAGATCTTAGTGCCAAAGATCATAAATCAAACAGTAATTTTCCAAATTGTGGCACTTACATAATATTGTGATATAATATATTTTATATTTGTATATTATACAAATATATTGGTGTCAGGACAGAATTACACAGGCGTGAATTTCACGTAGTTCGCAAGAAGCGAAATTATACACGGACGTAATTACGCATGGAGAGAAACACACGCTTAAAAAAAATTAAGTTAGGTTTCACGGAATACCTCCAAAATTTGTACACATGATTTATTGCATAATAATAGTAATAATATTTTTCTTAAAAACTAAATTCTTCGATTTATCGTCCGCTATAATGAACACATTTATAAAAAAAATATCGAAAATGTTCTCTTATTAAACGTCCCTCAACTTTTCCATGTTCTTTACATTTTAAGTCCTAGTTATAAAACCTGACCTAGATAAAATATTAATTTCAATATTTCTATTTATGGATAAAGAAAAAAAATTACGCAATATTTGTACAAAACTGAAAAAGTATAAAAACCTTTGCTGTCCGATTGCATACTTATGGGAAATACGACTGATCGCAATCGGATTCTAAATTCAAAGAAACTTTAATTTCACATCACAAGAAAATGTAAAGAAATTGAATAACTAATGCGAGTAAAATATTTATCATTTTACAGTTATTTCAAATAATAACATTACGATAAAAACAATTTTTTTCGAATATTCATCTTACCTTCATTTTTTCTCGATATGAAATTTATTTAGCATACTCTTCAACACTCTTTAATTAAAATCTTTAAAAAAAAGATTTTTACAAAGTGTGTAATTCCAGCTGATCTAATTTAAGTAGGTGTAATTCTCTCTATGCGTATTTTCATTGATCTGTAATTTCGTCGACAGTAATTTCGTCCATAGTAATTTCTGCCAATGAATTTATTGCTATGTAAAATTCAAGCCTGGGTAATTTCGTCATCTAACCGAATATATCACATAAACCATATAACATACATATGTATATTTGTGCTTTATATATAATATTAAACATAAAAAAATAGTGACACAAACATGTTGACAGCGGTTGACATTGACATTGGTTCGATAAATAGCTTGGCATAAAAGATGTAATTAAATAATAAAACGTTTCCATTAATCAATTGATAACAAATTAAAAATCGAATCAAGTCGTTCGACGAATTATGTGTGGCTAAAATCAATAAACAATTAATGTCTAGATATATTGGTTTGTTGTTTTGGAGAACATTGTATATAAGAATTTTTATAACACTATGTTTATACAAAAAAAACCTAACATAGCTGACAATTCCGCAAACTAAACTTTTAACGTTTTTGAAATCTCAAAAAAAGTATTAGGTACTTACTATTGATTTTAATGCTTCATAAGTTCTATCAATCTTCAGAATCAACATTACAATCCTCTGACTGGCAGTTCATATTTGACATAATCTTAGACATAAGAAATTCTGGAAAATTGTTCATATGATGTCTAAAGAAGCAAAATATTTCTTCTATGGATGAAATCTGGCGTCATGAAAAATTTGAACCTTTTCTGAGTGAAATTTTTGTCAGTGCAACTTTTTCAATTTGTAATAAATACATAGATATGTTGTGGAAGGTCATTGCAGAGCATCGTGGGCTTACTGAGGTTTTCTTTATAACATAATGATTTGAATCGTATTCCACGCTAATATGATCGCCCAATTTCCCCACTCGAACGTTTGGGCGATTGTCAGTTCATACGCGTTGGGTCAACGTTGGATCGGGTACGGCGAGTTGGCCCGAGATCGCTCCGGTGGCGAACTAGTTGGCCCAACCTTCAGTTGGACAAACTCGCACGAACCGGCCTCCACACATTGGTCGTTCAGTATGAGTTCAGCAGGCAATCTCGACGAACGTGCTGCGCGAAGAATAAAACATGACTGAACTATGTTTATATTGGCGAAAAAATACTGAAATATGCATATAATCCCCAAATAAATGCCGAAATACGCATTATGCAAATAATTATGCATATTATGCAAACAATAATTAGATAATATTTATTTCGTCGTTTTTAACGAAAAATCACCTCAATGGCGAAATGCGTGTAATCCGATCTATAATCAGGGCTAGTTATATTTTTTGCTCTGTAATCTGGCTCAGGCTATGCGTAAAAATAAAATGCGGAGCTAAAATAGGCGCAATAGTTATCGACTAGCGGTGGGGTCTGTAAAATAGAATTTCGTTATATTTGTCTAAAATTTTGAAAAATAAAAGACATGTGACAAATATGTATTTTTAATGTGAAGTTCAAGAAACAAAGGATAGGTGATTTAATAATTATTATTTCATGGATACCTGTTATTTATTTCCAGTATTATGAGTACCTAATGAGAAACGAATTGTGTCAGTAATATTATAATTTTCGATAGACTTTCTATGAATATCGGTAGATCGATAGATTGTAGCTAAAATGGCATTACTAGTTTGGAGTTCTCAGTTGAAACATTGGCCGATCGGGTAGTTGCCCGATTTATGGTCACTATACGATCGGCCAACGTCCCAACTCTGAACCGAGTTCGGGTTGGGAAGTTGGGCAATTGTGTGGTCATAGCATTACAGTTGCAAATGCCCGTCAAAACTGCTGCAAAATAAAATATTTAATAGTACAGATATATCTTAATAGCTAATTACAAAAAAGTATAAATTTATTTAACGAAAATGCCCAACTCGATAGAGAAAGATTTCTCGTGTTAGGGAACACCGCCATCTAGCGACAGTAGTGAAAAAAATAAATTAGTAGAAATAAAAGTACATCAAGAATGTAATATAGATAATGTGTTAATATAGATTTTGTGTTGTTGTATACGATAGTTACTACAAAAATATAAGATACTTTTAGCCTTCTAAGTAAATAATAATATTATTAATTTATTTGAAAAATAAATATACATATATATTTACATACATAAGAAACGTGTTCTTATTTTCACATTTTTTAATCTTTTTTAGTACCAAACACCTAAGAATTTTTATAACACATACTGCAGCTTGGCAGAATACTGTAGATATAATCAGTTCATATTTACATATACATATATATGTGTATGTAAATATGTACTAAAAAAGAGGTAAAAAAAAAAAAAAAAGGTGAAAATAAGAACACATTTCTTGTTTTCAGGTATCGAAATCGAAATTAAGATATGTTTGAGATTAGGATTTTCAAGTACCTACACTCTTTATTATTTGAAAGTTATTTAATAGATAATAATTTATAAAAACTTGAATGTTTTCAGAATCATTAAAGCTTACTAAAAAAATGCTCTAATCAATTTTAAAAGAAAATATGAGTACCTACCTGACCAACATTCTTACACTACGAGGATATAAATCTCAAATCTACTAAGTATTCCAAAACCAAGTACATCCTTTGGCCAGATAAATTTCATGCTACGAAATTGTATAAGCCCTTCAAAATGATATCAAATGGAGATAAGGTTAAAAAATAAGTATACACTTGGCCCTGAGGATGGAACGGTTGTTGCGAAACCGGTAGGCGTATAAAATAAATATGCTTTAAACAAAGTTTGGATGTTTCATTTGATTATAATGGATAATCACCAAGTGATAGAATTATATACGCTCGATATTATCATTATTATCTACTTATTATTACTTACTTACTACTATTTACTTCTTATTACTTTCTGATTACTACTTATTACTATTTACTTATAATTCTATTTTTTTACCTACATTTTATTATTTACTCAATACTATTTACATCATTTTTCTTTTTATTTACATATTATTATTTACCTATTTTTATTTTTATTTAAATATTATCTACCTATTTTTATCATTATTATGTACTTATTATTATATACCTATTAATATTTAATGTGTACTATCATATGCTTATTAATATTAACTTATTATTATTATTTACCTATTATTATTATTTACCTATTATTATTATTTAACAATTATAATCTAAAATTTAATTTTTATTGTTTATCTACTACTAATATTTACTTATTAATATTTACTACTCTTTATTCATGTATTATTATTTACTTATTAGTATTTACTGATCATTATTAAATTGTAAAGCCGCTCATCTCAACACAGGCCTGTCCTAGGGAGATGAGTGGCTAATGTTTTTGTTGTCATATTTAAATTTAATGAAATTAAATAAATAAATAGCTACATACAATAGTTAAAAAATAATATTAAAATACGCTAAGTAAAGATAAAGATGAGGAAATCACAAAAATTATAAAATCAAGATATGTATTAGTAACACCAATACAACAATCTATAGTCCGCCTTGGAACGGGAATCCCCGTTGAGGAGGACTGTGAATAAAATAAACTCTTCTAATATGCAAACTCTAAAAACAATGTAACATCATAAATTTTCATGTATCTTAAATAGAATTTAATAAAAAATAAACAAAAAGTTCTGCCAATTTTAAATGCTGTCAAGGTTTAGTTAAAGATCTTAATACTGAGGCCTGAAGAATTACAATCCACACGATGAGAATTGCATTCACCACTCAAGTAATTTTATATTAAATCGAGGAGTTTCTCCAAATGATTTTTAATTTCTTAGCAACGAGCATTGTAACTAATAAGCCAGCGTGTAGTCAGCTCGCCGGCCTGCGATATTTTTAATTTGCTCGCGGAATGGTTTCCATACTACGCTCCGGTCTGCACGTCTCCACCGCCCGCCCAGGCCGCCGCCCCCGCCTCCGCCCCCCGCCCGCGCCGCCCATTGGGGCCGCCCGACTGGCGCCGCCGAGGCACGCGTGTTCCGCCCTGGCTGCGAGGCTGCTAGGCTGCTAGGCTTCTAGAACTCTAGGGAGAGATTCAGGAACTTCATGGCAGAGGTTTATCTCAACTAGATACTAAAAACATTAATGTTTTAATTTTCCTTGCCTCCTTTTTCTGATATCGAAAACAATCGTTTTATTTTTTCATCGTTCGTGATAATTTTTATTTTAAATAAAAACGAACAGGTTACGAATAACCCGACACATATTTTAATTCCTCATAATGTCATCATAATAAGAGATTTTTTTTGCTTGTGCAATGATTTAGATAGCGGAAAATTTAACCCTTAACTCCTGGGTGGCAACCCGACACATTAGCCGCTCGACCAACTAACGAATTATCTTATTCGACGGTCTTCATGACAGATTTGTAATTACCATGGCTCTCATTATCTAAAACGGCCAGATAAGGTCTTTAAAAAAAAGTATTTCATCCTCACTTATTTATTAACAAATGAACATAGTGAAGTCTGTATTAGGAATTGTGAACTTGTGTTGGGAAAGAAATTTATTTTTAAGCGCACGCCAAATATAATTACGTCATTTTTTTCACAATTAGGAAACATTTTTTATGTACTACATGGTCTATTTTACCCTTGTCTAGAGCGGAATAAATCCTTAATGTAATCCTCTGGTCTGACCAACAATCAGAAATAAAATAAAGCCTGAATTGGCTTCAGGTCAGTGATTAGATTTAAAGATTCCTGCTACATTCTAACTCTTAGCTTTTTATTTTACGGTCCTGATTGAAAATCTCATGTGATACCAAAAAAGGATTATGTTTTTTTTATCGAAATGACGAAAAAACATTACGATTCAGCTTTCGAAGATTCAGTTTTGTGTATCCTTTAATTTACCCTATTTTTAGGGATAAACTAATTGACTCTAGTTTATTCTACTCCGATCACCATCGAAAGCTGAAAAAAGTTAAATATAGTTAAACATAATATTATACAGGGTGTCCGAGGGTAAAGTTTCATCATTTCGAGATGCGATTCTACACGAAAAAAGTAATTTCTTATTCTTCGTCACTTAGCAGATAAACTTTCAGAATTGGTATTTTATTTTGTTTTACAATTCTGGAATAGCCCCCCGATTTCTCTACAGTCAGTGGGCGGTGGTGCAATACAAATATCATAAAATTATAATATCATTTCACACCTACAAGCATATCTCCTTTCAATAAAAAACTAAGTTAATTATACAGATTTCGCCGTGATGTCAAGAAGAAGCAAATTTCCTTAATAACCACAATAATTTAGCAGCATTTTCTAGCAATTTCTGGGTTAGAAAAGTATTGAAATTATTTACCTTACTACACCTCAAATAATTTACCTTACTACAACTCGGATGATTTACCTTACTACACCTCAAATGATTTACCTTACTACACCTCAAATGATTTACCTTACTATACCTCAGATGATTTTCCTTACTATACCTCAGATGATTTACCTTACTACACCTCAAATGATTTACCTTACTACACCTCAAATGATTTACCTTACTACACCTCAAATGATTTACCCTATACACCTAAAATGATTAACCTTACTACACCTCAAATGATTTACCCTATACACCTCAAATGATTAACCTTACTACACCTCAAATGATTTACCCTATACACCTCAAATGATTTACCTTACTACACTTCAAATGATTTACCCTATACACCTCAAATGATTTACCTTACTCACCTCAAATGATTTACCTTACTACATCTGAAATGATTTACCTTACTACACCTCAAATGATTTACCTTACTACACCTCAACTGATTTTTTATGGCTAATTAAATACGTAGGTATTTTTTTGTTTTAACCTTCAGAAAATGATGCCCACTATTATACATAGTAGATGAATATACTCATGAAATAGACACACGGACGGAAATGCAATCGAATGAATTTGCATGCAATTCAAAAAATAACCACGCACTTATCAATAACATACTGGAACATGCAATTTTATAATGACTTTCCAACAGAATAAGTCAAATACAAATATAATCATATATGTAAATGTTTTAAAAAAATGTTGAAGGTAGTAAACAATATATTTCGGTTTTTATTTAGGGTGAATTATGCAATCATGAGATACATTGATGATTCCTTCAGGGGGCGAAAGCTCGTAGGCGGTTAAACAAGTAAATGGTTTACACGACAGGAAATAAGTATTTGAAATAATAATAAATTAAACGATAATAATGCGAGACTTTTTTGTTTCCATTTTATGTGGCACATGATTTTCAAATGCCCGGAGTCAGTGGAAATGTGACAATTCTATTCTGGAGATGTTACGAGGCGGTTTAAAGGAGAATGAGAAATGGAAGATTGGGGAGTGCTTGGCAATTTAAATCTGGTCACTGAACATATCTTGAGCTATTTCAAGCTCCATTTATTGATTTCGCGTTCTGTCTGCAATGGCCACATTGGCTTATGTCCATTATGTTCTTACAAAATTACATTGTAGTGATTTACGTTAGGAGGTAAATCATCCGAGGAGCACAGCACCAAAGAAGAGTACTGCATACAACTTAATGTCTAAACATACATAAATAAGTCAAGCGGAACCATAGAGCCTGAACCTCGGTAGCTGCAATAACGGTGCACTTTGTTTGCCGAGTGGTTGGCTTTGTTTGCTTTGTGGACAAATTGTGACCAAATGTTTCCTCTAAGACTTCGGACTGTTTAACGCCGTCACGTTTCATTTGACCTTAGTTTTCCTGAGAGGAATAATTCCAAAGAAAATAAGTATACGCGCAGATTTTTCCTACTCTCAGCCGAGTGTGACATGAAACATGAGGGAAATTGAGAATGTGTATGAGACACGCGTGGGGGAATTAAGAAACCAATGGACTGATCACTGGAGCGAATGCTGAATGATAGGGTAATAAAATTTATTTAATGATGTGAAAATGGCAGTAAAAGAAGCTGCAGTAGTTGAAGTACTTTCGTTGCGTGTATCAACTAAACAATGTACTGAAAGGTACATTACATTATGTACGTATTGGTGGGAAAGCTGCTTTCTTTATTGTTGTGTTTTGAAGCGGATAACGCGTTTTGACAAAACAAAAATTTAAGTAATGACGTTTTTCTAAAAACACACGGATGAAATATAGACAAAACCAAACACTGTTCTTTTTCTAAATTTTTGATAAAATAAAAAGCATTTAAAAAGGTGATTTTACTGGAACCTTCGAGAAGTTTTTTTTTATATAAGGTCTGTTATTTTTTACAATATTTGTAAAAGGGGATTTCTCAAAATATTTATGAAATAACATACGATAAATAAAATTACTTCCATTTCGAAAGACGACAAAACCACAGATTTCATTACTTATTTATATTTTTGAAACTCATTTCTGTATAGAAGATTTCCCTTAAAATACAGATGGATATAAAAGAAGAGCAAAGTGCGATCAAATTTATCAAAGAATTGATGAAATACATAAAGCGCAAATAAAAAATATTCGTGATTCCAAGCATTTAATTGTTATCATTGAAGAAAATAATATTAATATAACCTAAATGAAACATGAAACCGGAAAAAAACCACAGAAAATAAAAAGATTTCACTCGCATCTGGGACTCGAACCCAGGACCTCTGCCTATCCGGGGCAACCGCTTTTACCAACTTAGCTAATGAGACCAGTTCAATTTATGTCATCTTCTTCGATATCATATCTCAAATTCAAGATTGTCAATATTATTCTCCATTTTTAATCCCATATTATTGGCAGCTATCTTTATGATGATTACAATGCGGTTTTTAAATCTCAATAAAAATAATTAAAAATTGAATATTTAATTGTAGTTTTAGCTCAATTTGCAACATTCTATTTGAGCATAGCCTGACCTAAATAAGATAATTTGGAATTTTCTCATCAGCTTGGTTTAGTAGTTCACCGCTTCATTATTTCCTGTTCTGGATTCTACATGTTAAACTTGTCAGCTGCACAAATAAACTTTACACTAAATAAACAACAAACAAGTCTCCCAGTAACTCCAAACTGCTTAAAGTCGATTTGCTGTACAGATTGACGATACTCAGCAATTATGACGATTTTTTTTTTACAAAACACCTGCACAACTCGAATTCAAACCTAAAAAATAGAACGATTCGTTAACGATAAACTTCAGTAATAACAATTAATCAACTACTAATATACCCACGGTATTGTAATACTGATTTCTTTTCTATTTTTCAGACTATTAAATAGATATTTCAAGGACTGGTGAGGCTAATAATCCTAATTTTGTGAGCCTTGAAAGGCAAGCAATCTATAGAAAAATCTAAACCAATATCATGATGTCAAAGTCCATTTGTAATGAGACAAAAAAGGACGATTTTTTCTGCTTTATGGTTATTATAAAAAAAGGTATTATTGGTATCAATGCAAGAAGAGGAACTTTGAGCAACTCTAGTTGTATTTTGTAAACTACTTTTAATTCCAAATTCTCGAGAAAGATGGATGAGCTTCTGATAAAAGTATTCGTTTGGTTTTAATCAATTTCTTACTCGCAGTGAAACAAATAGCAAAAAGACTCACAGGTTCTTGCTTCGAGGAACTGACTAAAGAGAGAAAACCAGTCGATTTCTATTTTCAGATTCCCCGCAAAAAATTGTTTACAACATTCGGGAAGGTTTTTTTAAGAGTGATCTTTCGTACAGATTACGACAAGAGGCGAGGTTTGTTTATGGAGGCCAGATTATAATGAAATATTTTATGGGATTTTGAAAGTGTCGTAAAATGTGAAAGAAGCTTTTCATCGATAAGGACTAATTTGCAGAGTTTTCGTAGAGATTGGTATTTTAACTAGCGAGACTGATGCGCAGAACTACTCGTGTGTACTGTAGGATCATTACGGCGTAAAATCGGTAACCCACTCGCTACATACATTTAATTCATTACTATCAACATAGAAGAGCTTTTGAGTATTGGTGAGGTACCACTTCCAGATTGAAACGTCACTGTGAGAAATACAGTGGCTTGATCCCAATTTCCACAAACTTGCCACTGACAATCCTTGCTTTAGCTATGCGAAGCTGCTGAAATGCTGATCTTTCTTTTATTTAATGTTATGTTAATACAAAGATCAGCCAGCTTAAAAACCTTAGAACAGCAGGATTTAATAAAATTGGTAAATATACAGTAGTTTGTTTGTTTAAAACCTATGAGGCGATTTTGAACACAAATAGCGCTACTAAAATCATCCAAATATTATTATAATCAACTAATTGTTATTGTTTTCAATTCGCAGAACTTAATTTATATTTGGTTTAATTTACCGTAAATTCATTTTAATAACATTATTATTAAATTCTGCAAGTAATTGAGTTTGTTATTATTGTGACAGCTGTATCAGTGTACAAAGACATTTTTAAACAGTTTGAAAACACAATAAATACTTGCAGAACTTAATAGTAACGTCATTAAATTTGTTTTGATTTAAAATAAATAAAAAAATACCTATATTACCAATAAATTCTGACACATCTTACACATATTACACTACGTATTTATTTATTGAAGTGGAACAGGGTAACTGTATTCTATATTCTTTATTTATTACACACAATCAAATATTAACTATTTACTAAAATGTGCAAGATAGTGTATTATTCGTCCGGCATCAGAACATAAACCGTAAAAATCTAAGAACTACTATAAAAAAAATCTCAGTGCTCTGCATTATGTTTCGTACGTTTGTGTAAAAGGGTTGAGATATTTTTTGCCACCAACTTGAAACAATCGCTGATAACAAGAAGTGTACAAAGACAGCGACTATCTGCCGCCTGGCTGGTGTTTAATTACCTCCTCCCATCTCCCACCACCGACTTGGGGGGAGGGAGAGGGTGGGAAGGCTTCTTTCTGCACCCCGTCTCTAGTGGAAGAGTGGGGGAACACGGCGCGATGTCGTAAGTTGTAACGGAACTTAAAACTAGTAATCAGGTTAAAAACTATTTGCCGAGTTTTGAAAACGAAGGATACGTTTTAAGGAAGGTGGTTTGGGTGGGGGGGGGGGGTTGAGGAAGGGGTTGGCGGTGTACGGTTCGTGATGGATCACTAATTATCCTGCGTGAACCGCGGCCGCATTCGGGAAGGTATCTAATTGGTTCGACGGGAAGCCTGAAAGGTCACTACACTGGGATTTATAGGGAAACTGGTAAATACATTCTCGTGAACTGATCCACATTAAAGCCACAACATATTGTGCGAATAGGGATAAATGTTAAAAATGTCAAAATCCAACAACAAAATAGTTGAATTTCTGTGCATTAATAATAATAATAATCTCCTGTCGGAGGCTCTCATCATGTAATCTTTACCAAGAAGATTAAAAATACCTTAAATTCTGTATTTTATGGTACCCACCCTGTGTTGTCTTCAAATATGAGCACCTCCAGTAGCAAAACATGACTTTAATGTATTTTTATATTTTTAACTAAAGGTTCCATAAAAAATAAAATGTAAGTATCCACATTTGCAGCAGGGGGTATTCTTTGGTACTTACTGTCATATTGCGAGTCAAAAGCCTTGGTTTTCCTTGTCCCGTGAAATGGGAGACGTGTTCGGTAGGTTGTAATATAAATGACGTAGCGGCTCCGCGGGGACAGGAAGAAAAATTGCCACTCGTCTGCAGCAGGACACGCCGCATGGCCGTGTGGTCTCGCTTCCGCTACAAGTAGTCCTGCCTCTACCGGAATGTATACATAAGTTGCCAGGGGCCACATGGTTTCATGCGGTTTGATTATTATTGAGGAAATAAAATATCACATTCGTAAAATGCATTAACATGGTGGCTTGCCATAATTATAATAAATTCGTTTTGAACAACTTTAATTTAATATAATAATCAACCGGTTTCGAAAGTACCTATCCTTCGTCAGAAATATATATTAAGACTAAACTAATATACAAAATAATGATAGACATACATGAATATTTCGGTGTTGGAGTGGGAGCCGACCAAAGGGGAAGGGGCGATTAGGAGACTTTTTGAAGGAACGAAGCGATTCAATGGAAAAATATCTAAAAGAGGACGATAAATTTACTTCGTTATTCAATATACTAGAATTAATATTAAAGGATTTTCTTATTTGCAGTGCCGCATTTACATGTGGGTTTTTAGTTCTGCGAGGTATACTTTTTGTTGCAGTAACAATTGTATGCTTTACCTGTAACACAGCATTTGTGATTTACCTGAAATCCCTCAGATGACTCAAGTATAACATCCTTAACATGTTTAAAGCACCTAAGTTGTCTAGAAACTTAAGAAAGTGCACATGCAAATAGTACAGCCGAAGCCGTTAGTTTTTAGTTTAGTGCTAATGTATCCTCTTTGCCGTAAAACCACCCCAAAAAGGAACCAAAGCTGACTGTCTGCCGTGAAACCGTTTATCACTTTAAACAAAAACTTATTTTCCTCCGAACAGCGAAAGGTTATAAATCTATCGTTTTGTTCTGAGATATGTGTACTTTTATCAAATAGGAAACGGTAAGTCTTTTGGCACTTTTTTGTCTTATTTCCGATTCTGGCATTAAATAACTCCATCCGGAAAAGATTTTCTCGTTAGCAGTATATTTCTATTTCTCTACCGAAGTAGCGTCGGATGCTTCCGCTGTTACGTTCTATTACGGCAAACCCAACTAATCGAGCGAAGGTGGTGGCACTTCAACAATCACCCACAATACACATCACTTGACACTACACGTCTTTCTGATTTTTCTACGCCGGTGCCTTGTTTTATTTATGATTTTTCCAGTCCTCTGTGAGTGTGGGGATGAAGTCTCGGGTGTTTTATTTGCCGATCGAGGCTTTTTGCACTCCATTCCTCGTACGAACCGACTCTAATGCAATGCAAGTCTGGGAGCATCTTAGAGAATTTACTATTAGGAAAAAGCTCACTTCTCGTACTTTTATATAGAGCATGACGAGTTTGTTTATTTTTCAACAGTTTAATAATAAAATGATAGTTATTTACCAACACCCACATCAAATTATAACATTTTTAATGAAGTCTTACAATGTTAACAAAAACATACCACAAAATTTAATGTTTAGAAATATCAATTGATTTTGAATAGATCAGTGTTGCATGAGAGGCGAAATAACGAAATTCCTTTGAAAATTGGACTCCGTTCCTGTGAATTCAGACTCCACTACCAGTGTCCACTATGTAAGAAAGTATGTTCAGATATAAAATTATTGTAATGGTGAATGAGAGATATGCTTCATATGGAAAGCATATGTCTTAAGAAAAATAGCCTTTGTTTGGCAAGTCATGTTTGATATTTAAAAAAATTGAGATTGGCTTTCATTGCTTATCTTACTAAAACCAAAAAATAGTGAACTTCGTATTTTCAATTCACAGGGTTCATTTCAAAGGTCCAAGCTACACTCTGAAAGAAATGCATTTAGCACTTGTCATTTTTTTATCTAAAAAAAGAAAAACAATATAGCTATGAAAAAGCCTTTGTTTGAAACTTCAGTCGTCAAATTATTAGTTTTTTCTACGCCTTGTTTACGAAGACAAAAAAAATTACTTTCATACTTAAACCCGAGTTAAAAAGTGGCCGACAACTATTACGGTGCAGCCTCATCCCTATAATTTAGTATGAGTGGCACGTCCTCGCCTGCCACACAGGCCGCTGTCTGATACCAGCCCTGTACTATCCCACCTTACTTATTTTTCAACCCCTTGCGGCCCAAACACGCAAAAGTCAAAAGCACTTCACAAAAAAGCACCATCAAATATTGCAAAAATGAAATGGTGGTGATATTCCTGATTAGAGCTTTTTACTAGCTCACTTATTCTATATTCTGTGTTGTATCTTCTTGCTGCACGCGTACAATAGTTGCTATCGGCGCACGTACCAGTACTCGTTTTTCCTTCCTGTGATTTCGACTTTTGCATCAATTCTAGGGAGATTTAGCGAGACCCTCTCAACCAAAGAATGCTGACCTTCCATATTGCAGAAGCCTTTGTCCCGAGCCATTAAATTCATTGCTTCCTTCGTCTTGTGATTTATTGCAGCAATAAAGCTGTAAAACTGGTACACTCCACCGCGAGAAACGATACTAATATAACGTGGGTCGTGTCAAATTATCAAACTTGCAAATAATTAATACATATTCCCATCAACTCAAAAAATATTTCTAAGAATAAAATTCAGATGTCACCCATGACTCCCATCAGAGCCACTTTTCAATAAATTCACCAACTTAGACATTCGACAGCTACACATAAAGACTATTCTCATGGACGTATGGAGAAATGATTAAATTAACAAAACACAACAAAAAATGTACACACGCCACTCATCACACCTAAAATGCATAATTCCTCAAACAAAAAGAGCCTTCGCCCAACGATAGTTCTCTTATATTGCTCACAAAATGTTCAACTCACTGAGTACTGATACTAGAAAATCGAAATCTGATAACCTTTATACCATCAGTGTTATCTGCAAAAGGAAGGAATTATATCAAAGAATGTCTTACATCGTAAAAAGATTCATTACTTTTATCATTAATATATTAACTTTTATAATAATTTATTTATTTAACAATTAAAATATATATGAATTATGATTTAATTCTTATCTTATTTTATTTCATTTTACTCATATCCTTACTAAATCTCTACTTATGCTTTTTCTTTCAACATGCAAGTTTATGTTGTTTTTATTGCTTCTATTTCTATTTCTATTTCTATTTCTATTTCTATTTCTATTTCTATTTCTATTTCTATTTCTTTTCTATTTCTATTTCTATTTCTATTTCTATTTCTATTTCTATTTCTATTTCTATTTCTATTTCTATTTCTATTTCTATTTCTATTTCTATTTCTATTTCTATTTCTATTTCTATTTCTATTTCTATTTCTATTTCTATTTCTATTTCTATTTCTATTTCTATTTCTATTTCTATTTCTATTTCTATTTCTAATTTCTATTTCTATTTCTATTTCTATTTCTATTTCTATTTCTATTTCTATTTCTATTTCTATTTATATTTCTATTTCTATTTCTATTTCTATTTCTATTTCTATTTCTATTTCTATTTCTATTTCTATTTCTATTTCTATTTCTATTTCTATTTCTATTTCTATTTCTATTTCTATTTCTATTTGAAAAAAATATTAACTCTGTACCAAAACTTATAAAAGAATTTTCATTATGCATAACTTGTTCTGATGAAAAAATAATAATAACTTTATTGCAATTAAATGTAACTATTATTAAAAGACATGTATAATATAATAATGTAAGTGTACAGTGGTTTATAAATTAAAATATAAAATAATATAATAAGAGTTATAGTCGAAGTTTCACATAATCCGCATCACTGGGCTAGCCTGTGTTGTGGCAGTAATTTTGCAAATTGTTTTATAATTTTAAAATACCAATGAATATACACTAATATTAAGATGCTTCGTAAATCGCTGAATCAATAATTTCGAATTTGGGTGAGTGCACCGGTAAATGTCCTATCATTACTTTAAATGCAATTTTTTTAAATGGTGTTTGAATATTTTAATTGAATCAGATTTTTTTATGCTAACCGAAAGAATGTTGTAAATTCTTATCGCAAGGTACCTAAAATTCCGTTGACAAAAGTAGTAACAATTACAGGAATTTGGAGTAAATCTGTGTTGGCATTTCTAGTAATACGAGTGTTTACTCTATTTTCATAGTATTTACCTTTGTTTGAATAAAGTCAAATTGAACGTCAAATACTCTCATTACATTAAAGATTAAGTTAGAGTCTGTAATTAGAGGTAGCTTAAAAATTATTTTTATAATCGTTTTCTGTGCCTTTATGATTGGGTCTAGTGCAGATCTAGTAAGGTCAAGTAACTGGAATAAGTCTGTACCCGCTTTGAGCTTCGTATGGTGAATCATCAACACAGATCATTTTGATCAAAGTTACTGTGTGGCATGCTAAATTCTTCCTTCATTTTCCTCCTTCTCACACGTTTTGCATCGAAACAAAGGATACAGGAAATAAAAGAAATTCGCATATTTCCTATCACCCCCAAAAATTATACCCTTAGTAATTTAATATTTTGTTAAATACCATGTTTGATTTATGAATGGCTGAATATTTTTAGATATAATTACTGTTAAACCAATCTGTCGTAAGCTTATGATGAATCTCTATGAATTTCTACGCATGGAACAAACTTAATCCGAATGGATTTTAGACAAGTGTTAACCACAGGACTAACAACCACCCCGAATAATGATTTTATGTTGATCTAAATTCTATCTGACGTGCTTTCATAGAAAAAAGCCTCAAAATAAGCCAGAAAAAAAAAGAACAGGAAACAAAGAATCATAAAAAAGATAATGTTTTGATTAGGTCAAAAAAGCTTCTTCAATTCTCGTTGTATGTTACACAGAGGTCGCTAGCTCACAAAATTGTCCGACCGAATAAAAAAAGCGTGTAGGTATGGAGGCAGGACGCTGACATTATTGTTACCCAAGAGAGCCACACGATCTGAGATAAGGATTTTTGTTTTTTCCTTTTCTCTTTATTAAGCTCATATCCCTTTGTCCCACGCGGCCTATGCGAATATTGCCCGCGATGGTCAAACAATGGGACAATCGGATATTCTTGCCCAAGAAAATTACAATACCAAAGGGAAAATGCCTAATATAATAGCTTTTGGCGTTTGGCAAATAAAGACGCACAAATGCGGCGGTTCCGAGACATCAGAATGTAACATGATAGTCAAAAGGACAAAGATTATTTTACGGATTTCGAATTTATGTGTGTGTTTTTCTTCAAGCATTTCCGTATTTTTTATAAACGAAACACAATTTTTTTTTAAAATTATGTTAATACCGCTCCCATGTTAGTCCCAACTGTCTGGAGCCAGTGAGATAATGGCATCCCCAATTGGGGAACGTTGTGAGGCTGAAGGTATTGGGGAGGGGAAGGAGAAGGGGGAGAGGAAGGTGGGGAAAAGGGGAAATACCTGGCTATTCAGATCTCGTCACCAAACACGGCTATAAGCCATTTCAAGCAACGTTTCAATTCTGAATGGTGGTCTTTCACCAGGGCGATACTGATAGTATCTTCCACTCTGGAACGTGCCACAAATCTACTATATATTACTTTTAAATTAATTAATTGGGAAACAGCACAAATTAATTAAATAAAATTTACTTGCGCACGCTGGGATTTGAACCCGCGACCTTCGGATTCGTGGCGGAGAACCTACCCCTCGACCACGGAGGCCGTCAGACGATACCTAACTTAATAAGTTTTCATCTTTTATGTTGTTATTTCGATATAATTTGTTAATGTATCAGCAACATAACTATTCACAAAACAGATTTTTTTAAAACAAAAACTCTCGCTCGGAGAATTCTGGCGTGATGAAATTTTCACAGCTTTCTCTATTTGGAATTATTCCTTGTTTTTCATCTACTAAGCATGATGAAGCAAACAAACTGTCATAAACTGTATAAATTCGTTCTGTTAAAGAGTTTATTCGAAAATTGAATTTTGTTTAAGAAAAATCATCAAATTTGGTACCTAACATAGGTACCTATTTAAAGTACCTATAATTCTTGATGTTATTCAAAGTATATTCCATTTAAGTAAGTACTTTAATTAATTTCATTATTAACAGTTTATTCGAAAATTGAATTTTAATTAAAACTATCCATGGTTTGCAAAATGTCATTCCCAAAGTGGTTGACAGTTTCGTAAGAGATTTTGTAATGGTAAAATAGCTATTCAGATGTATTACCATGTGGTTGTAATAATACAGAAACCTTCGCGAGGGTGGAAAGAAGATATTTTGAAAATTTCAAATATTTTCTATGCTTAATATAACCACACACATAAGGGACAAAGAAACTAACAAACTTACATTAATTTATATACAAATATATAGGCAAAGAAAACTCTATGCATATTTCATGCATTCGATGATTTTTGCTGCTCAATATATAGTTATTTCGTTGTGTACAGCCTACGTTTAGGCTACAATGATACACGAAAATTTCATTAGAAATAATACTAGTACATATCACGGTTTGCCTCACCATAATTAATATTGCAAAAAGTTTAATTACGAAATTCTTAATCCTTAATTCAGAGGACATAATATAAAAATGTTATAGTTTTCCATTTTTGTTAAAGATGGTACAACTCGATGCCTTTAGATTCTCGCGATTAAAGTAGCAGTCTGTGTAATCAACGGCTATTAATATTATAGTTTAAGTTAATTCGCAAAGTACCGAAGGCAGTACAAATTGTGCTTTGCAAAGTTTTAAAGCAAAGTTCGAAATAAGTTTCAGTCTCATTTAACTAGTTCCTCCCTGCCTGCACCCACCGTCAAGGACTGGGGATGAAAAAATGGTCTTACCGGGGATTAAGGCTGTATGGTCCCTGTTTATTAATGAAGTTTGTTTAAGTTACGAACAATGCCGGAGCCCCGGTGAATTTGTTCTTTAGATAGATACAGTCATCTCTTCCAATGTTCCGCGGCGATTTATAACGTAGGGTTTTCTTTTTCTTCAGAGAATTAACGTACTTGCAAAGAATGTCTCTTCCCTTCGTAGGAAATTTTTCTCGCCAACTCTTTTCACTTTTTTCTTTGTTTTGGAAGTAGATTTTCTTTGGAATATTCGTGCTGTTAATGAAGAAACACGCTTAAGAACTGTGAAGAAAACTGTTCTTAAAGGGGTTATTTATTATGTAGGGACGTAATATATTAATACAAGCGTTTTTAATTTTTTTCGTTTTAATGATAATTTGTAGCTCATAATAATATAATACCTCATATTGAAGGAATTGTATGATGATCTTTGGTAAATTCAGTGTTAACTACACATAACTGTCCATTTCACTGGTCGCGAAATTCATGTAAAAATATGACGATGCAATATATGTTTAATCGAGGACTATAAATTGCCAAATATCTCATGTACAACTTTGCCCCTTTAGCATGAATTTCTGTTCTCTACTTTTTAATTTGTATTCACTAATTATCCCCTACTAAACATCTAAGATGATTTAATTAGGTAAATATAAAATACGTAATTCATCGAAATGGACAGCTTTTTTAACATAACATGTAGCACATTTACCATAGATATTGTACGGAACATACAAATACTGTATTTCGGAGGGAACACCGGTACACATTCACACCTTAATCTATCAGCAGGAGTTTTGTAGAGAATTTATGAAAATAGATTTAAAAAAACCGAATATATTTTTCACAATAACCGTTTATTAAAATAACTTCTCTATTTATAAGATTTTTCTCAATGATACAATTGACGTATGTTCATAGTGATTGACGTAACTGATATTGGCAGAAATACATCAGTTATGACGTTTTTGATGATTTAGTTGTCGTCACTGGTTTATGTCCTAGAAATAGTGACGTCTGCCATTGACGTCATTAAATGCGTCATCCGAATCGCAGAAACACGTCACCTTGATGCGGTGACGCACTTTTGCATGTGTTTACGTAGGCGTATCTGTGCCATTCTTATAGAAAGGTATTCTGATTTGGACATCCGATATAGATATCATAGGCGTGGCAGTTTCCGTTACTGCCATTCGAACTGTGAATTGTAATGAATTGCGACGCTTGACGTCACGGGTAACATTGTTTTTTTCTCAAATTCGCTTTGAAAGTTCAACTTCGTCAGTTTTCGGAATATAGAAAAATCAATGTTACTTTCATTATGAACTCAAGTACAATACATTTTATTTTAAATGATAAACTAATGTTTTTATAAGACAAGATTTTTTTATGCCTAGCACAAATATGGTAACAAATTATTATAAGCAATAATTATTAACCTGAAAAATCATACAAATTGAATAATCTTCCGAGAAAAAATACATGCTGCCGACGGGACACGAACCCGCGAGTGGTAAAGCACTTGTCCGGTAAACAAAAGGTCGCGGTTACAATACATTTTCATCAAAATAAAAATAAATAGGAGACAGTCTCATTATAGCATTACGCGAAAATATCCGCGAATAATCACGGGACATAACGTGACTTGCACAGCTTCACTTTTAAAAATGACCTGCATAAGATGTTAATACGTAGGTACGCGCGTTTCAAATGTGTATAGAATTATAATAATTGTTTGCAAATAATAGGTTTTAGGTTGGTTCCTACTAAAATACTTGTCTGGATATGGAAGATTTTTTTTGTTTTGTTAAATTCTTTGATACATCCATCGGTTAAAATTTTGAAAAGGTCAAGTGTGTACGGCACAGTTTGAATTAAATGTTTGTTTTGATGATTTCTTCCACACATTCAAGTCTAGCGTATTTTTTCTAAGACAATTGAAACACATAAGAAGATATCTCACAACAAATTACATCTTAACCCTGGTAAATGCTCTAGTAGTCAGATTGGACTACTGCAATAATTTGTATGCTGGTCCGCCGAATGTACATTTGAATAGATTGCAAGGAGTGTTCAAGACAGCAGCTCGTCTATCATGCGGTGCCACTAAATACTGTCACATCACTCCTCTTATAAGTGATTGCCCACACTGGCTTCAGATCACAGAAATAATTCACTTTAAAATTTGTTTTATGGTATATAAGGCAATGAACGGGTTGGCAACATCATACTCGAGTGATCTCTGCATGAGGGATAAACTTACTGAGACAATTCGCGCTCAGGTCGGCCAATTATGATGCGTCGAAGAGACTGGATAAACCCTCTCGTACGAATGCTGCTAAATTTAGGGACAGAACTTTTAATATACTGACCCCACATTCTTGGAATGACCGTTCATTTGGTTTGTGGTCAAATTTAGAAACCTTCAAGAAATGTCTAAAAACCATTTTTCTTTAAAAGGGCTACAAACTTTAACAGAATGCAAAGCGCTCTTGGGGTGATTTTAGTCACTAAACGGTGCTCAGAAAAATTGACCATTTGTTATTATCCATCGGTTTCAATTTTGAAAAGTTCACGTTCGTACGACACTATTTGAATTCAATGATAATAAATTACTGTGCTTCATTATTGAAAAATAGCAACATGTTTTGGTTTCTTCATCGGGATACAATGTATACTGAAAATAGTGACAAAAATGTAGACCAAACTATAACAATTAGTGGTGTGAGAAGGTAATTGAGTATGTCAAACAGAAGAAAGTTATATCAAGTGTTCAATTTGGTGAATCCGAAGGTTCCTACCTATCTGTTTGATAAACTAGAGTAGTCTTGTGACTCTTATGCATATATTATACGCCAAAGAGACCATTTACTTGTTCTCTCCAGACATCGAATAGCTGTATTTGAGGGTACTAACAGATATTCCCAAATAAAAATCACTATTTATTCGAAGGTCGACATCACTGCAGTGCTTCAATAAGTTATGCAGCGAATGGTTGCTGACTGCACAGTCAACCGCAAAACCTCACCGATAAAGAATTAAATGGTATTACGAAAATGAGGAGAGAGAGGGGAGGAAGTGGGAGGTTAGGTTGGAAGAAAGCCCCTAAGTTGGAAAGCCAGTATTTTGAAAAGGGTGAATGAAGATGGGAAGAGGAATGTTGGGTTACAAGGGGGAGTTATGGGAGACAATTATATCGGCAGGACTTACCCTGGAGATGGCCTCTTAGATGTGAAGTCTGGTCCGGACATTAGTTTAGCTCAGATCGGCAGTGGCATTAGGTTCTCATCGTTCAGGGTCGTGAATCGATCGCAATCTTATAATTGGGTTGAGGGAGTCTCTAATTCTACGTTAAATGAGTCAAGTAAAGTGCTTTCAAATCTCAGAGTTTATTTTAAAAGTCGGACAAACATTGTAGGTTAAGAACAATCGAGTAGTTAGTAGAAAAGTCCTATTCTAGACATGATTCTAACATAAAATTCCTCTCTTTCTGATTTGAATCTTTAACGGTGTATTGCAAATGTAACAAGGGCTAGAACAAAACATTAAGGGGAGATGCTAAATCAGCTTACATGAGGTGATCTGGTCGGGTGGCGGGAGTTGTTGGCAATGAATTTAATTGGCTTTTAATTTGTAAGTCACCATGTTGAGTGCTTTGGCAGCAAATGGCACGTCTAGCTTCGGGTTTCAACCCGCATGGATAGTACTTGGCCGAAACAAATTAGTAACACGAAATGGCCGCCTCTTTTCAGAGACGCAGTTGACTCCTTGAGCTCTAGATGGGAAGTGATGTTGGAAGGGCAGTAGAAGTGGCCGCCAAGTCGCGGTTGGCGCTCGCGTCGCTTCCTGTTGCTCTGTTATCAGACAGTACAAATGTATGCTCTGATTGGTTTAATTTGAGCGTTAAATCACTTGATTGGTTAATTATGGAGGGAGATGATGCGATTGCTTGCTCAGCTCATTTGCCAAGACGAGTAGCTAGAACTCATCTCAGGGCCATCCTTTCGTTACATAACAATGGATACGTGACAAAAACTAGAAATTCTAACGGAATTATCAACATACTTGATAAAACAAAATGATTTATTTAATCATTGAAGATAGTATGAACAAATTTTAAATGAAATGTGAAAAAGAAAAGACACATAAAAAGGTATCGGTTGCATCTGGGACTCGAATCGAATGAATAAATATTGCAATGTGGTTTATAAGCTTCGGTAAGTTTTTGGAAAAAAAAGTATTTATTATCACAAAGAAATTACGTTGTTTAATAACCGATTCCAAACACTGTTGGTTGTGCGGGAAAACCCGCAATCAATTATTGTAATTAAAAAAATATACTCGTATATCTATGTGTATATAAATATATTTTTTTCTTTAAAAAGAAAGACAAATATTCCCTGGTTACGAATAACCTGACAATATTTGAAAATCTCCTACTACCATCACAGTAAGCGGAAGATGTTGGTAGTGTCATAATGGAGGACTTAGGCTGCTCTCTGACGGTCCGGTGACGAACGAACATTTCACTCCATTGTGGGACTTTTCTGCGCAGTGTCTCCAGTAGCGAGTGAAATGTTCGTTACTCACCGGACCGTCAGAGAGCAGCCTTAGCCAGCCGAAGAATTGAACTCACGACGTCTGGATGAGACCCAAACGCGATGCCAACTCAGCCACTGAACGGTCTAGGTAAATATAAATGATATCATTCCCAATAGATTTTTTCATACACTAGAAAACTCATTATTAATTGTTTTTGTGGTTTATTAGTAAAACTCTTTTTTTTCAATTAATATAAAATTAATAAAAAATTAATTACATTTAATTGTGTTATTATCAAGTTCGGGAATTATTTTATTATTATTGTGACAGTTATTTCGGGGTTTAAGCTTATTTTAAAACTGTGATAAGGCAATATTGAGACAACTTATTTATATGATTCTATTCACCTCCACCAAATGTTAAATTACCTTATATTAAATTGATGTGCTTGATGAAAAAAAAATTAAAAATTCTAAGGTGAGGTGTTTTAAGTGCAGTTGAGTGGTTTCGGTATTAGTCTGTAATCTGGTGTTAATATATTTTCTATTTCATATCTCCCTAAGTAAAGTATCCAGTGTTTTATTTGATTTTTAAATTTATTATGATTGTTGTGATTTTTAAAGGATAGTGGGATTTTGAATTTTTTAGATTAAAAAATGCTTTATGCTACTAGTCAACAGATGGCAACGAGTACATACATTTAAAAAAAATACCCCTTTTGATCAACATATGGCAAGAGGTATATAAAATAAAAAGGAATTTTGGATAATCTGTGAATATGGAGAAAGGCAATAAAACCCCTAAAAAGAAAAATTGGGCCCGTTCACAACATTGTTTATGAGACCCCAAGATCCCCAAATCAACATGACGAGGACTTATTATCGTTTTAAATAAAAATATAGACGAAGATAAAGAAACACGTACAATAATGGAGGCATACAAGGTGAATAATGTCCTGGCAAATTCAATAATAATTATTAATCCTATGAAGACAACACTTTTCGAAGGTAAAGGAAATATTCATAAGCCAATTTTTTTTTTAAATAAACAAAGGATTGCAGAAATTATTTGACACTAGGCATTTAATGTATATTATGTACGTAGACATTACATTTTTAGCTCATTTAGTGGTTGAAAATTATAAACAAGGGCGAACTAAAAATAAAGCAGCCACCAATCAAAACATTTTACAAAATTTTGGTTAAGTAAAAAAAGCAATCCAGGAAAATAAATCGCTTTTCATAAATGTGGATAATAAAAACAATAGTGCTAGAAAGTTTTGCGGAGAAGGTAAAAAGACGCTAGCCGATTGTAATCAATAAACTAAAAAAAAATAATCAAGAAAATATTGAAACAAAAAATTTAATTAAAAGTAATACTGATACAGTAAGCTTTGGAGTTACTGCAATGGGAAATTTTAAGGATGGAGAGGTAATAATGGAATTTAAAATCCCACCGATATCAATGATGAAGTGATTGCCAAACTGGGAGATAAATATGATGTCAAAATCCCACAAGCAAAAAAACCTTATCTATGCTATATATCCCGACAAGGGAAGCTTTTGAAACATGTTGATATTTATGTATTAAACAATGGTGTACACAAAATAATTCGTATTAATTTAATTAAAAAAAAAAAAAAGTAAAAATTATCGGCTTAACTGAAAAACACACTTGATAGGAAGGAAAATTGAAACCCAAAATGAGTTCATTTTTTACTAAAACTCTAACATAACGGTAACGTACAATATATAAATGGAAAAAAAAATCGAAGAAATCAAACAAATTACACCAATTATGTTGACGTCGACGGAAAACATACCACAGGATGTTACAGTGAATTAAGAAACATATCGGATGGGACAAATGTCGTGTATTATGTAAGTTTAATATTATGAGATGTTTTAAATGCAACGGTTTTATTCATAAGGCAATAGTATGCAGAAACCTAAAAGCCTGATCTAAATGAAACACAGCGCGATCTAAAAGATACTTTGGGAATGCAGGACATACAGTTTATCAATTGCATAATGACAAATAATAGATTGGGGCTAAAACTGAATAATAATCATTCTGCGTATTCTCTTCATGAGTAAGGAATGCCCAATTTTTAAAAGAAAACAAAAACGAGCAGAAACTCTTTTATATAAAAAAAAAAAGTTATGAAAAAAACTAAACTAAATACGTACTTAAACATACAGAGCATCATTGCACATTTGAAAAGGTAAAAGATATCCAAAATAGTGAATTTTAATTAAAACATATACGAGGAGTGATCATATCTATTAAATAATAATGTTCCATATAAAGTAATATCGAATCATCACATCGAGAAATTTTTTTGGATCTTAGCTGTTACCTACCATTAAAACGGGAATCAAGAAAGGTGTATAATGTTATTTACAGATCACCAGACACAGGTAAGTGTGACTTTTTAACATGTTTTCCAAGATGGTGCAGTAAAATATACAAGATGAAAATAACAACATTATAGTTGGAGATTTCAAATATAAATGTTAAAACAAAAGCAGATATGTACACAAAACGACTGAAATCTATGTTTTGTTTATTAAGGATTATTATTATTTAAGGAAGCTTACGAAATTGGTTTCTCGGAAATAACTATAAAATTAATAGAATAATATACGAAATAATGAAAATAAGCAACAGAATTAAATAATAAATATTCAAAACCAAAGCAGAATAATTCAAGAGTAATAACAAAATAGGATTATTTGCCGATAATATACTAATTCACATAATTCGAGAGAAATACGATTTTGAATAGTGAACTAGAAAACGTATCAAGCCATCTTGATAACATGAAAAAACTTAAAATGAAAACATATACCTAATTCTGTCCAACCAAGATAATGTCTAAGCGTAATAGTAAAAAAAAAACATAAAAAAACGAAATATTCCCTTTTCATGGACAATTTTCTAGGTTGGGGTTGGATTATTTTTCCCACAAATTTGGTTGCATAGCGAAAAAAAGCAAGGAAAAAATGCTCAAAAGTTTCATTTTAATTGACACTTTTCTATCTAGGGTTGGATGATTTATCCGATACACTTGGTTCAAAGGCGTCGATTCAAATGAAATCTTACGAACCGATCTAAGATTTGTGATTTGATGGCTTGGGATCGGATTTATTCTGCCACAAATACGTAATTCTGTCCTACCATGGTGATGGTACTAGCCTGATAGCGAAAAAAACATGGGAAAAAGAAATATTTCTAAAAGTGTCATTTTCATGGACACATTTCTAGGTTTGGGTCGGATTATTTATTGAA